>AYEL01079259.1:0-12639 GCA_000484575.1 Olivierus martensii
TGTGAAGAGATGGGAAGTTTGTCACTGGTGAGAAGAAAGATGTTGTACTTACCACGAGTCTGTTTTGGAGGCGGTGACGGGATGGAGGCGGCCATCTTGACTAATTGTAAATTGGCCTTGACGCCAATGGATGACATGTGTATAAATTTAACTGAACGAATTGTAATTGTATTTATTATTATTAATACTGATTTAATAATACTGTATAAAAAGCAACTTAATAATTATTATCTGGAAATATCTGTAAGATTTGTATTTTTATGTAAATGGTTCAGAGGTTTAAATAAGGATACACCAGAGGATGTGAGGATTCCTGTCTCATTACGAATTATTGTGCTCGTCGGTTGGACGAAGGTTGTGGAAGTACTGGTGTGGCCATTGACTGTTGAAATGAAAATAGAAGTGAAGTTTGGTTTTTTAGAGACGGGAATAACAGGTTGTATTTTATATTAACTAATTTTGTTAATGTTTTTTGTACTTTTGCTCATAGTTTTTGCTAAATAAAAATAGTTCAGTATAAGGAAAATGGAGACTTTCTTTCAAATTTTTAATTATTTGCTAAGTTGGGCTGAGCGGAACGAAGTTTATTACCGCTGTAGTTGTGGAACTGTTCTTAGACAAAGGTCGACGGAGAGGGGGTCGGGGCCAGACTCAGAGATGTTACGGGTATGATCCCGTCCATCTCACAGTTACTGATGAGTGGTGAGCAAGTGCTGTCGGATAAAAACGAAGTGCTAAAGAGAGTTACCTGAAGAACAAATGTAATTCTGGTTGCTTATAATTCGAATTTTGAGCTCAATAATTGAAGTTTGGTATCAAATTATAAACCGCGATAAATCGAGAATCGCAATAATCGAAACCATGATAATTGAGGTATTCCTGTATTTGTTTGTTTTGGTCCCTTTCTATATTCATTTTTAAGTCTATAATGTTGATTTTATATTAACATAAAATTAAATTCTGAACTGTCACCAGATTTTTAAGTATTCTACTGTAATCTCAACACTACTTACAGAACATGATTTATTTTTGACTGTATATAAAAAATTGGTAATTTGATATTATACTTAAACAAATACTTAAACAATAGAAGAAATAATTTTCTAAGCTGATAAAGAGA
The DNA here is from genome assembly GCA_000484575.1 of Olivierus martensii. Classification (NCBI taxonomy): domain Eukaryota; kingdom Metazoa; phylum Arthropoda; class Arachnida; order Scorpiones; family Buthidae; genus Olivierus; species Olivierus martensii. The sequence continues at coordinate 1,121 of AYEL01079259.1, forward strand.
AGTAGTAAAATGATAACATAATAAAGGATTATTAAGTGCTTGTGATTCTTTGTATTCCTAGAAACAGCAGAACTTGGTAGTTTATAGTTAATAAAGGATTATTTTACTGTCTAGAAGATTAGGTTCAGTTTCTGATTTTACATCTTCAAATATTTTCAGAAAGGGTCTGTGACTCCCTCATTAAACCCATCTTTCACCTGATAGTTGATCTTGCCATGGGTATGAATGGTTCATGGTTGGTACAAGAATAGCCATCTTCATTGAAAAGCAAGGTAAAAGTTTTGTTTCTCCAAATTAAAATATTAAAATAAACTTTTAACTTTCAATCTTCACTTTTGAGAGAGAACCAATGAAAAAAGCACATCATGTGTTTCATAAATGCATTCAAATCATGATAATGATCATTTATCTCCCTATCAATTATATAAAAAGCCATCCAGCAGACATTTGGAATAACTCAATCAAATCTGCAGGCAACTTTTCCAATCAATTTAATTTATCACAAAATAATTTCAAATAATGGTTAAATAGTTGAATTTTAGTCTGTTGATAAACTAGAATGCAGCATCAAATTAAAAGTTAACCACATTTCAAATTAGTTATACATTCTTAACTGTTATTATAATATTTTGAGCTGGGGACTATGCTTTGTTTTGAAATAGTGAATATTTTAAACAGTTTATCATTTTCAATTATTCAATCAAAACGTTTTCAGCTATTCATATAGCCTGCCTCAGTTATAATACAGACCAAAATCAGTTCTTCTGGCATCTCCTTTAAATCAAACTGGAGGACCAATCAGAATGACCAACCTAAAGAACAACACTGCAGGTAAAAAACACAAGTGTTTCTCTCATAATTTTTACAAACTGCTTAAAATAATCCTTACAAAATATAACACCAAATAGCTAGATTTTAAGAATAATTAACAATATGAAACAAAACCATAATTCTACATTTTGATGTTACACAGTACAATGACTATACAAGCAACATCAACAGTAAAGGAAGTCATATAGTTTACAATAATAAACATCAAAAAAAAATATTTTTACTTGCTTTAGTGCTGTATAGGACTGATTATCAACAGTAAAGGAAGTCATATAGTTTACATATGCCTTCCTTTACTGTTAAGGAAGGCATATGTAAACTATGCCTTCCATTTAAGTCTTTTAACAAACATAAATATTCACAAGTTTTACAGCTATAAATCTACCTGTACAGAATAGCATTTCCAGTTCTACATTACAACACCTTCAATTACCCAAAAAATTAAATTATTTTCACGAATATTACACAAAAATCAATAATAAAATATTGCTAGCACAACACTTAGTTTAAAACATATTATAATACTCTAAAACCCAAAGTAATTATTCATCTTATTATAAAACACAAATAATAAAAATACCAAAATCTAACAAAAATATACCAAAATAATAATAATACCGAAACCTGACATAATAATAATAATACTCACAACAAAATAAAAATGATAAAAGTATTTTACATGACTCGATAGTGTTCTGCTGGACATGGATTTCCAGAAAAACAAACAAACAAAAACATTATATTACAATTTAACAACATTATTAAGAAGACCTCCCTTTTCTATGGGATCACAATAATTTAAAACACTCTGCTAGCAGGGCCTAAGCTGAGATAAATTAATGCAGTCAGTGTGAGAGTTGAAGGATGGGATCAAAGAGATTGACCTGAATTGCCCTGTAAAAATCTATACATGTTGAAACCATAACAGATTCCAGATCTTCCAGGTGAAAGTTTAGCATGTTTCCATACAACAATCTAACTGACTCCAGTTAACATAATAATCAAACATAATCACAATTCTGATGTCCCAGATGAGTGCAAATAATAATTAGAAACACACCAACATTAGCACTAGTTAGCAAACAATAACATTTCATAATTTATTTAATTTGTGTAATGTTTTCAGTACACCATCTTCAGTACATTACAAAATATAAAATATTTTTGAAAAATAAAATCAAACTACAGTGGTGCCTTGGTTAACAATAGCCTTGGATAACAATGCACTTGGTTAATGACGAGTGGCTGTAAGAAAAAAATGTCTTCATTAACGACGCAGGCTTTGTTTAACGACTCCTGATTATGTGAACTTCCGACAAAATAGATCTCTGTAAAACAGCTCTACATCACATAACTTGATTTGTTAGCTCAGTGTTAATTGTTTTTTTTTATCAATATCAATTCAGATCTAACAATATCATTATTAAAATTAATAAAATTATAACCATATAAAAACAATTAAGTAAATCATAATTAACATATTATAATGATAAATTATTTAATTAATTAAGTAAATGATAATTAACATATAGTAATGAAAGCAAATTATTTAATTAATTAAAAGTAGACATGTGCAACAGTTCACTAGTTTAGATGATTTCTAGACGATTATTATTTTAAATTCTGCGAACAAAGTCATTCGTTGTTTATTTGTGATATATATTACTTGACACCTGCGAGTGGTGTGACGTCTAGACGATTATTATTTTAAATTCTGCGAACAAAGTCTGATTCTATTTGTTTGTGTTGTTGTATATTATTTGACACCTGCAAGTGATATGACGTCAAAGTTTTGGATTCCATTAAAAGAAAAAAAAAGCCTACCGAGATCCTATAGTTCAAAGAGACAATAAATCGGCTGTTCATTCACCATCAAAAGGCAAAATCAAACCTTATCTGTATAATAATTGAATCTATAAGCTGCTAATCAATATTTACAGGTTTGTTTGCCAAAAAACTCTGAAGTGAGCTCAATTAATTGTCCTTCTGGTGAAGATTGATAATTAAAAACTGTTTTCATGAACAATTCATTTTATTAATTATAATTTTTTTTTGTAGCAAATATAATAAATAAATGATGTTTTCCATATTTTTAGGACATTTTAAATGAGTTTTATATGCATTTTTAATATTTACTATGGTTGTGGGAAGGAGCGGAACGAATTAATCAATTTTCAATTAAATCTTATGGGGAATTGTGCCTTGGATAACCTTGAATCGCGTCGTTAACCAAGGCACCGCCATATGTTATGAAACCAGTTCAAAAAGCATATAAGAATGTTAATAACAAATATAAATATATAATAAAAAATATAATAATTTTTTAATTTACAAATGTTAATTTTTCGTTAAATAACCTTTGTAAATTTAAAAATCCACCGAAACTCGAAAACTGAGGTTAAATTTAAAATTGGAATGTTTCTTCTTTCAGTGAAAATTATTATCCTAATAAGATCTCTAGACTTCTAACTACACTAAAAGTTAATTTACCTGAAATTATAAAATCCTGTAATGTAAATCCAAAAATTTCAAAGGAATTTCAGATATGAAAATATCATTTTTTGTTCTTTTATGCTTAAATTATAATGAAGTGAATATAAATTTCTCTTTGTAACTAGATAACAATGAATATCGCATTATTTCACTACAATTAGTTATTCATAATCGACTTATTAGAATAATTTATAGAATATCAAAATATAATTTAAAATATATATTTTAGAATTCATAATTTGAATTTTATTTAGTTTTCTTAATATTTCACTTCAATAATTAATTTAAATTTTTTTTTTCAAAATGGATAGAATCGTTTAAGACTTAATTAACATTCTATTCTGCTAGATTCAAATACTAAATTATTGATTGAGTACCTGCATTTTAAAATCCCTTGAATGTGGAAACACACTAAATATTAATGGAGCATCATTATTGAGAATCAAATTTTATTAGAATATTTTATACATAAAATATTAATGTATGTATATATTAACATATTCCCTGAATCTTATATTCTAATTATAAATACGGCAGGAATTTTTCTTTCATTCAAGTAAAAAATGATTATTATTCTTATGCATCTTTAATTTTTTTATACAGTATATATTGATAAATATAAAATTTCTCGAAAACATCAGATCTAGCTCAAAAAAAATTTGAATAATGATTTTCTAATTATTACATTTAAGATCTAATTACAATATAATAATGATGATTCCAATATGAAATTGCTGGAATCATCATTATTATAATTAGATCTTTACTTGATAATTATAAAATCCTCGAAACTATCTTGAGCAAAGAAATAAGAAGTTATATAGAGATGCTTGCTATTTTAAGAATAAAATTGTCGAAGGATCAATATTAAAAATCCCTTTAAAACTGACAAATATAACAAAATTAAAAAATATGAGTAGCTATTTTTATAATTATTGCAAGAAAATTATCTAAAATAGGTTGGTTCAACCGCGTCACGAAAGTAAATTTTTCATGATTAACTAGACATTTTTTAAAATTTCTTCATATATTGATTTCTGACATTTTTTTCATAAAATAAATATATTTTTTAAAATTAAAATCTCAACCTTTATATGAAAAAACGACTCAGAAAATCAATTTTGATATAATTGCTTTTTAAATCACTGCAATAAAAATTATAAAATAATTTTTATTGCAGTGATTCACTAAATAAAAAAGCAATTCACTAGAAGTTTTCGTGTGATGTAATTGTATACAATTGCATCCCACGAAAACTCCTTTTAGTGAATTGCTACAATATTGAATACATATTGCTCAAGTAGCAATCCATTATCAGTTGTTTAAAGCCTTGAGTTTGCCATTTGATTTAGAACAGTAGTACTTCTCATCCACAATAACAAGAAAACGTAAAATAAATTACTTTCTCTTATTTAAAAATGCGGTAACTTTTTTATAATTTTATTCCATTGAAAATACAGTTTTTATGATTTATGTATAATGTTGAATAACCTCATAATATTAAAACATTAATAATAACTTGAAGGATTTAAAAATTAGTATAAACTATTCCGCTCTTTTAAAAAATTAATTAAATTATATCAATAATAAAACAGTCTCTTCCGATAATTATTCTGTTCTCACGGTCTTTTCCTTTAGAAATAAATTGCGAATACTAGTTTATTTGACAAAAATTAGACTTATTTCCTTATCTTCAATTACTGATCTAATTAAGCGTGAAAGGTGATGTTTCCTTTCATTATTCTGAATTACATCCAACAATCTGAGAAAGGAGAACCATTGATTGTGATTTCGTGTTAGAGGACAATGGGGACATCATCAATATCATTTAAACAACTAGAATTGCTACTCTAATGTTGTTTTATGCTGATTTTTACATTTATTTATCACATCAATGCAATAAAATTAATATCTGTTCTGTTAGATATTTTGATTCTATTATATTTTTGATTTATTTAATAGAAATCTAATCCATCCATCCACCTGTCATTAATATAAGACCTAATCCATCAAAATTTATCTATATGTTCTATAACTTAAAAAATTTGATCGAACTCAACATTCAATGATAATCAATAATAATCATATAATTCAGACTATTACAAATGATTTCTATTGATGAACTCAGAGGTTATTTCTCTTTATAAAGTTCAATAACTTTACAAGAGATGTTCATTCGAGTTTTTAATGAATTTTGAACTAATCAATATGAAATTTTTGATATATTTTGAAAGTTATCGTTTTATATGTTACATTATATTTAAAGATAGAACAAAAGAGTTTTCTTTAAGGCATACTATTAATAATATAAAATTTTGGAAAATAGTAATTGATTGTTTATATAATTTTTTATAAGAAAATCAACAAGTTCAGATTATATATTTATAAAATTAAGTCAGTTATTGTGGATTAAGATTATAAGATAAAGTAAGTATAGTTTTATAATAAGAAGATAAATGCTAAGTGAATTTTTGAATTAAATGAATGATATTGATTTAATCGTTTCTAAACATTGAATTAAATTTTCCTAACTAGATTGATTTTTCTTATTGAGAAATTATTAAAATGGATACTTTGAGTAGATCTCTCTGTCAGCATGAGATGTCATGCAAATATTATTCAATATGAATAAATTCACATATATTATCCGGAATCAGTGATATTGAATATAGACTATTCAATTTCACTGATGTAAATAAGAAAAAGTTTTTTCTTCAGGTAATATCTCGCGAAATTATCTCATTTGAATTAAATTAATACATTGAATTCGCTAGAGCACTTATTCTGAAATGCGGCCACAGGAAAATATTTTAATGCATAATATTAGAAACAGAATTTAAGAAAAAGCTGGATATAACTATTTTAAATTCTTTTGTTTATTGTGTTGAAAAAATCTTGTATTTATAACAAGTTAACAGATGTCGAAAGAAAGTGTTTATTTTTTGCGTTTTTTAACGTCATTGTCCAAATGTTGGATGATTAAATTAAATGAAAGTTCCATCCAGACTGTTGCAAAAAGTTGAAAGGATTGCATTACTCCAGGTTATCGGATTGGAAGAGTAATACTTTGAACAGTTTACTAATTGAAGGCAGTAAATTTTATTTATTTAATTAAAAATAACAATTTTAAATAAAAATTGAATGATTAAATAATTAAATTACACATTTTACATATAAAAAAAAATAAAATGAAATAAATTATACTAAGAAAAAGGTCACAAGTCCTATGATTTGATGGTGAAGTGCTTTCTTGCCATCTAGATGCAGGGGTTAATTTCAAAATTTCACCAGATATTTTTCAAAAGTGAATGAGAACTCTTTTGGGTCATTCTGTTTTATACTATATGTGCAAATCTCTTCGCTGATCTGAATACTTTATGACTGGCTGATAACTAGCCCAACATCTAATATCTTGGATTGATTCGGAGACATAAAGACTACTAAAACGAAAGAAAAGATCAATTCGGCTACCCGCAACTCTTTGTGACCGAACTGGTGCCACAAATAAATTTATCTAGAGATCTGACTCTACAGAAACAATCATGTAAAAATCATGATCGTGATTGGATCATATATGTCTACATATTTGTCTGTTAAAATGATATCTCATGTAAATATTATTCGATTTGAATGAAATTCACATATAATATAATGTTACAACAATCCAAAGAGCGTTTAAAATAATCTGCATTGAAAATGATCGGAATTTCATCGTTCTGAAAACGAACAAAAAATAAAATACTGTACTTATTGTTATGAATTCACTTTTTAATTCAAAGAAAGAATTTATCAATGAAACTTAAGATTATACTAAAAAAATAAAAGAAAAGTATCTATGTATAAACCCTTTGTGTATCCTTTTTTTAGTAAACTGAAAAATGGATCTTTGTTATGCAAAAAAGTTAGTTTAAAGACATACAGAATATTTAAAAAATTTATTTTCAGTTAAAATTTAAGTATTAATTCCATATACTTGTTTCTATACAGTAGTTATCTCTCTTAAATAAACTTTTACCTAATAATGAATAATTTTATAATTTTATACTTTATGTTATAATCATATTTTTCCATTAAGAAAGCTACAACCATTTAATATATGTTTCTAATCAAAAACATCTTGTATGTAAAAAATAAGCCACTTAAGACTGCCAAGAAATTAGGATATTTGTTACAATTTAGAACAGACTTTATTATTGTTTTATTTTCTTAAATCGTCAACTAAGTAACTTCTAAATTATTACTGTAGTTGGCTTATTTTTTATAATTTAAGTGTAATGAATTTTCAAACTAATAAGATAGATGCAAAACTTGCAATTAATATAGGAAATGAAATTTTATCTACTGAAGAACTTTTAATATGACTATTTTTATAAGAAAGAAAACATGTGATAGAAATTAGATAGATAAATTCTTTCCAAGGTTTTTGGAAATAAAGAATAATCTTCAATTGCAATTATAAACATTAAAGATTCGAAACAATTCGGCATATTCTATGTACATAAAAGAGTGTATTAATAATTTTATATGTATAATGCAAGAATTAAATATACTATAATTATTTGTTAAGTAATATACCTGTTTTTTGAAATTATTTGCTATATTAAACGAATGCAATTCTCTCATTTAATCTTTAATATGATATTCTAGGAAATTTGAATAAGTAATTCAATAATTTAGATGTATGAAAGAAGTTCAGTTGTAAAAATCAATTTTTATATTATTGAAAACCAAGAGAAATATTTGCATTCCTAATAAAAATTTTAAATATAATGCAAGAAATTTCAATAATAGACTATATAATAAAATATTGAAACAAATCTAAGATTAAATGATAATTTAACCAAATCTAATGTTTTCAGTTAAAAATCTTTCACTTTAAATATTCCATATTTCGTTTAAAAATTTTTATATTAATGTTGAAAGTCTAAAAAAACGTGTCATTGAAATCAAAGATCTCTTATTTTAAATAAAATATTTACGTTTTCATTTATTTATTAGAACGCAAACAATTTCAGTTTTTAGTGACTATTACGATATAAAAAATCTAGACGATTCAACCTTTTCTTAATATGATATTTGGCCAGTTTATTTTAACAATAGCTAAAAATTCCAAAAAAAAAATAAAAAATTATAATAAATCAAATACGATTTGTAAAGAGAAATTTAATTTTTAATTTCTTAACGAAATAAAGACACAGTATATATTTTTTTATTTTAACGGATAAAATTATATTTTTATTTTTCTTTTGTGAAAGATTGTTAAATCGCGTGACGTTATCAATCTTCACATAAAAAAAAATTATAATTTGTGAAGACACTTGCATCGAAATACAGCAAATCTTAAAATGTTTCAAATTTATCGATTTTTTTAAGAGGATGAAACACTAATAATCATCTTACAAATTTAATTAAGATATCCTAAAAGTGCTCAAATTCATATTAAACTATTAAAGTATAAAAAGAATTTTCTCAAATAATAATATTACAAATCATTTCATTATCTAATCATAAATTATCCTTGAGCGTAAATTAATTAAGATATGTAAAATTCGTGCTATTCTCTGATAATATTAATCAATGAAATTCAATATATAAGATTATAGTTAATTGTATATTTATTTATAAAAAAATCTCTATTTGATTGGGAGTATCATTAAGTATCATTTTATAAAATGGTAAAACAATATAATAGTTGAATTAACAGCTTGATTTAATCAGTATACCCTTGATTTATTTACAAATGATGCATTCAAAAATTCTAGACATATAGTAATACATCAAGAAATTGATTTAATCTATATTTAGATTAACTGCTGTAGACTAATTGATGTTCCTTCATTTATTCAATTATCCATAGCGTATTATATACTCCAGAGTATCTCACAAGATTAGAAATCTTGTTGTTATTATGCAAACTTTAATATAGAATTTGTGGAAGTATCAATTTTCGTTCATTATAATCTTTTAATGGTGAAATAAATATTTTTATTTACAAATTATAACTAAATATATAATTTTATTAATTTATAGCAAAACTGTAGGTCTATTAAAAAAAAAGAATGTTACTGATCTATTTGTCGTATTTCTAAACAACAATAATTATTATTTTGAAAATATTATCGACGATTAATTATATAAATTTGCTTAAAATGATATTTAATCATTTTTTTAATCAAGGTTTTTCATATTTAAAGTTTCAGAATTTATTAATTAGGCGAATTTGAGAGCTAATAATATTTTAATTGTTCAGTAATTTATGATTAATTTTGATATTTTTTATAATAATATCTTTTTCTTTGTTACTTCCAATTAATTCTATAAAGTTTGCCATAAAATAAAAATATAACTAATATAAGTTCTTCTCTGATAATTTAGTTCAGGTATTTTAAGGATCATAATTAATTCTTGAGATTTTTCACTAAAATATATAAGTTATACTATCCATTTTAATCACATATAATGCTATTTATTAGTTTTCGTTTATTTAAACTTAATTTGTATTTTTTATTTGAATAAATTATTGCGAACATATTAAATTATGCATGAGTAATCTTTAAACTTTATTATCTAATTAAAAAGATTTAATGCTCTTACTTATGATAAACAGTTGTTTATTTATTAGTAATTTTACACGAGGTATTATCTGCATAATTTATATCTCACTTGAAAATTTTGGTTATAATACGTGAATAAATAATTTAAATTAAAAAGCACAGTTATGCATTTTTTAAGTATAAAAAATATACAGCAATGAGTGTATTTGTTTTAATTGCATGTTATGATGGAATTTAAAATTTTAATATTATACTATATTTTATATTCTATAGTATAACATTAAAATTTTAAATTTAAATTGAATAAATAATATAGCACTCAAAAATTCAGGGCTGCTTATAGAATTTTCGAGATATGCATTGAAAAAATAATTTATAATTTATGAATCAAAACGAATTATTAAAAAATATATTATTAATTTATAAAACTGCATTATTAAAAATTTATCAAAGTTTTAAAAATTACAAAAGGGCTTTAAACACATCTCCTTGGTTAGACCCTTTTCTTGACATCTCTTTCAAGCACATAAAAAAAAAAATATCGTGTACTTACATCCTCAACACGACTAAAACTTTGCGAAGATTATTAAAGAGGTGAATAAAAAAGATAAAGGAAAGAGAGCCAAAAGTTTTAAAAATTTACGGAGAAAAGATGAAAGGAAGAATATAGTAAATATAACTCTGCCCGAAAAAAGTACTGCATGGAAATAATGCTTTTAAAACTTAGAGGATCCCGATAAATTCTCATTAAAAAGGATAAAAAGCGAAAATATAATAATCTAGGTATATAATGTAAGAACGCACATTCGTGAATTATTGTATTTACAATAAATATTGTATGTAATTACGTTATGTTTCTTAACGGATTTTGAAGGTTTCACTGCAATCGTTGGTGTATAAATACTGACTTCGGAAAGCCAAACATTATATAATATTAATTAACTGTGAAGAATAGAATGATGTTCAAATTATATGCACACTATTGGAATTTTATGTATGCGTAACCTTTGTAATTTATTCTAATGTTATATTTATGCAGCTAAAGAGAGTATCTTAATAATCGAAAACGTTATTGCAATAATAAATATATGCCTTTTATGATAACATTAAAAAAATTTTTATTTGAGCAATCTATTAAAAGAATTTAACTTATATGAAAAAGTGGTTTTCTGAAAATTGCTGAAATTTCATTTACATTCATTACAGTGCATTTATTGTTCTATTCAAAGTTCCATAATATATAGCCAACTGAATGTATATTTATTTTATATTGACTGTAAGCTTATAGGACTGTAATTTTTATGGATGTGGATAACCTTAAATATACTATTATTAGTATTGTTTCTGAAAAGTTCGTGATTTAATGAATAATTTTAGGGGAGAGTTTTTTTCTCCTATTTGTTCTTGAAGTTTTATTGAATTTGACTGATAGTAAGTAGCTTTTCCAGTCTATATTGAATATCATCATTAAAATTTTTATATCTAAAAATAAAAATAACGAAGTAATTTTACTGTATAAGAAACAGAAATTATCTGAAAATGATTAAGAGAGAAAAAAAATCGGAAATAACATAGAAATATAATATATATATAAATTATGAATAAATGAATATAAATAAAATATAAAATACATAAAATATC
>AYEL01079260.1:0-20995 GCA_000484575.1 Olivierus martensii
CGAAATAGAAATTATCTGAAAATGATTAAGAGAGAAAAAAAAATCGGAAATAACATAGAAATATAATATATATATATATAAATTATGAATAAATGAATATAAATAAAATATAAAATACATAAAATATCGGTGAATATGATGATAAGTTTCTTCATTTGTATATGGAATTTTGAACATACATTAATATTTATAATTAAATAAAGAACAAAAATTAGAATCATAATATCATATATATCTAGATTCGGTGATGATAAACATTTTATGGGTTCATTAAATGGGATAAATTCCATCATAATGTGATATAAAGTATCTTGTCCTTTATTGCAAAACCGATAAATGAAAGATCCATAATATAAAACTTTTTGAGCAGTATTTTGGATACTAAGTTTAAATGAAATTTAAAGAACAGATAAAATAATTCGGATTGAAACTGTTAAAAAAAAGGATGTATTCTGTAAAAAGTCTAAAGGATAATAATTAGGAAATTGACTTAAAACATAAGACATCCTGATTAATCATTTTATTGCATAGCAGAAAATATAGCTGAAGTAAAATATTTTAAATCGTGTTTATTATCACAAAATAATGGGTATGATAATACTATCAATTATTTCTTCTTAAAATTGTTTGCAAGTCAAAAAAGTCATGATTATTTATCATAAGAATGTGTGTATAATTTGAAGTAAATGTGAGAGTGAAAAAATTAGTATCATGCAAAATGAAATGGGTATGATAATACTATCAATTATTTCTTCTTAAAATTGTTTTCAACTCAAAAAAGTCATGGTTATTTATCATCAGAATGTGTGTATAATTTGAAGTAAATGTGAGAGTGAAAAAATTAGTATCATGCAAAATGTGATATGACAAATGAAAATGAAAAGAACTTTTATGAGGATAAGAAAATTATATATAATTTTATAAAAAATAATAGTGATAAAAATGGTTCATGACTAATATTTAATAATAATAATTTAACTTTTAATAAAAAAAATTTGAGATTAAAATATTTGTACTTGTGATTTATCATAATACATATTAATTAAGATTTTTTAGATTTTTATTATCGGAAAAATAACAATATCATAAAAAATAAAGGTAAAAATGAATGTTTTATATTCAGTATAAAGTTCAGGATACTAAAAATATAAATACAATAGAATTTTTATTTAAGGTTTATCTTGGGGTCAGGTTTTTAATAATTTAAAACTGAGAAACTTTTCAAGTGGGACTGCTGTATATGAAATTTAAATAATTTATATAGCACTTTAATCTTCATAAATATTTGTTTAATCTAGCAAAAAATTAAGAAAAATATATATTGTATTATAAAAATCGGAAAAATAAATAAAGAGAAAAGAATAACTATAATAAAAAACACAACTACTAAAAATTTTCCCTTTACCATGCTTTTAACATTATTTTTTAAAAGAATTCAAGAGAGACTTTTGTTTTTTGTCTTGTCAGTTTGACGTTACATTCTAAACTCTTCATGTAAGAATCGAATTTTCGTCCACCAAATACATAAAACTTTAAATCAAGAAATAAATTGCAGTTCTGGGAAGAACTAATCGTTTACTTTCACGTATCCTTTATTTGAAATGATTTGAGACATGGAATTAAAATATAAAGCATCAAAATCATCTTTAATAATAGATTAACTTTAATATTGAATATCAAAAAGCTATCAAACAGTTCCATAATTATTACAGAGTTAGTACTTAAAAGTTCCAATCATCCTATTGACTTTCATAAAAATAAAAAAATTATTGGATTTTTATGCCATAATTATTACAGAGAAACCCTTAAAAGTTCCAATCATCCTATTGACTTTCATAAAAATAAAAAAATTATTGGATTTTTATGGCATTTAGCTTGAAGATCAGGTAATAGCTTCAGACTTCAATGATATCAATTAACGCTTTATCTTCATTCATCAAACTTTAGAAGTTTCTCTCTAATAACTTCTGAACCATTAATACAGAAGTTATTAGAGAGTTACTTCTAAAGATTTCATCGAAGATAAATAACATTATACAGTACTAATTTTTTACATAAAAATTTCAAGTGACTGTGTCATTCTTGTATAACAAATAATTTCAAATATATATTGCTTTAAAATATCGAATGCCGCCATCTTTTAATTGGGCAATGTGGACTTCAGAATCAATATTCATATATCTTAGATAAAAATGAACGACTAACTAGAATTTTAATATTCTGTGAAGTTCTTTGAGATATTTTGTAGATAATCTAACAAACATATAGATGGAAAAAGAAATTATATAAGCCATTATTGTAAAATAAACTTTATTTTATCTAAAATCTTTTCAAACGATTATAATTGATATGCGATAAATGATTAGAGATATTGCTGTTTTAATGTTTTGAACAACCAACATTCCTTTTTTTTATTGATGTCTTATAACGAGATGACTTACACCCATAAAATAATAAAAATATTAAATTAATAAAATTAATCGATATAGGATGATATATATTTTGGATAAAAATGAATGAGCCCCAAAATTTTAAGTCTCTATAATGTTTGATTCTGGAAATATGCTGAAGATGGACGGAAAAAAGAATACAGTACTATATTTTGGAAAGAAATAAAGTCATCAAAGTACTATTCTAATTGTATAATAAATGTTAATACTTCATATAATTTTTATTTTATTGATGTCTTATAACGAGATGACGTACACCCATAAAATAATAAAAATATTAAATTAATAAAATTAATCGATATAGGATGATATTTTCTGTACTAAGCATATGTTCTTTTCTATATAATGCTACAAATTACATATTATATACAGACATGCTGGAGAAATAAAAAGTTTGTAACACAATATAAAATAATATAGTACTTATAATTTAAGGTTATAATATATTTAAATTCTTGCAGTGATATTTTTGCAAAAAAGTAAATTGTTTAATGAATTTTTCATTTGCATTCTATGAAAATTCAACATAAAAAGATTTATGCATCTGTATATTTCTGAAACTGCATAACTCAAAATGTGTAAGTTAGGAACTATTGTATATAATTCAATTTTCACTATATTCTGTCACCATAAAATAAAACAAAAATTATTTTCTAAAATCTTAATAAGTTAATAATTTTTGAGCAGTTTAAACAACTACCATTTATAATATTTAATTATGTTACTTTGGGATAGTATAAATTGAATATTATTTTTTCAATCCAAAAACAATTTAACAATGAATTTAAAACTATACTTGCCTTCATTGTAATCTCTGCAAATTTTTGAAAATTCTTTTCCAATATTGCATTAGTGATTTCTTTTATTCTGTGGGGAACGATATGAGCTGCTCTATATTTCAATAAATCACTTGTTGTGACACTATTGCCCATTCCTTGTGTGCTGCTGGTATGTTTTTTCTGATCACTTACCTCCATGTAATAAAACAGTAAGTCAGTAATTTCAAAGCTGTATAAATTAACTAACTTTGAATTATTGTAAATATATTTTGATTTTTAATTTTTACCACTAAAACAAATATCCTTAATTCTGGCCAATGTTCATTTGATGCAATCTGTTTTGCAACAGAATCAGATCCATCATCTTCTGTTCCTTTTATCCATTGCACAAAACCACCATAAATACTTCGACAGGCACTTCCAGATCCTTGTCTTCATAAAATAAAGTAAATTAATTTTATAAATTAAATCATTTTATAATCTTATATTAACATACCTGGCAATTTCAGATAAATCAGCTTCTACTTTGAATAATTTTCCAAGTGCATAAACTAAAAACAAATTATAAATAAATTTATGGTTTAAAATTACATTATAAACTAATAAAAACAAAATTAAAATTATCCTTTAACTTTAATAAATTATGAAGCATTTAATTTCTATTACAGTTATGTACATATTTGATAACTATTAGTTATAAGAGTTACAGTTATGACAAGATAAGCACATATTATGAACATTTTCAAAATTTAAGCCTATAAATGTGGACTTAATATGCTAATTCATCTAAATAACTATATTTATAATAATAAGATGTAAAAGCCCTCTCTAAATATTCTTTTTATCTATCCAATCAATATAGAAATTTAAAGCAGAAATATAATAACTATACTATAATTCTATATGTAAAAATTAACTATTATATTTTTATATCTAAGCAGAATAAAAATGAATATTAAGATCGGAAGAGCGTCGTGTAGGGAAAGAGTGTAGATCTCGGTGGTCGCCGTATCATTAAAAAAAAAATTCAAATTGTCAAATGTATTTTTATTTGTCATTTTTTATTTTTTAATCATGAAAACAAAATAGATCATAAAATTATTATTTTCCTATCTACTAACTATGGTAAGTAACTGAAGAATTAAATGAACAATTCAATTTTATCTTCCTGACGTAAATGAAAAATTGATTAAATATGTTAATATAAATGAACACTACTGAGAATATAGTTTTCCTAATAAGTAATAATTTTAATAATTATAATTGATTTTATTAATTAAGAAAGCAGAAAATTAAAAATACACTGTTCTGCCAGTTTATGAGAACCTAGTTATACAAGTAAGTGCAATTTGTAACTAATTTTTTTTTAATAAGTTCTACTCTGCACTTGCAACAGCCATCTAATAAGCAAAAAAATTTCAGAATCAAGTAACATGCATCTTGATGACAAGGAAGAATTCTCAAAGTAATGACACTGATATCAGACAATACAGAAATATGTTTCACATATTTCATTTTCAAGTATCCACACAACTGCAAAGAAGAATTCCTTAAAATCCAAGATCAACTTAGCAGACATTATAAATTAAAAATTTTAGTACAGCAATAACTCGCATAGTCCGGTTAATTGGTTCCTCTTTCTTACCGGACTATTCGAGTACATAACTTATGGAAAAAATTATAACTGGTTCCAAGAAATTTTCAATTTGCTCATAAGTTTTTTAAATCATAAATTCTTACATTATAAAAGATTTTAATGTTTAATGCATATGAAATAATTATTAAAGATTTACAATAGACAGAAGGGGACAGAAAGTGGGTCTGAGCCCATAAAGATGAATAGGTAAAGAGGGCTCACCCAGCAGGTGAACGCATTCGCTTTCTCTAAGTCGGTCACTCAACACCATTCCAAACGCAGTGCAGCGCTCTGTGTAAAAGCGGATTCCCACTTGAGCTGCACCGCCACAGGCTGATGATTTGCAAATGCCGATTTTGTTCCCATTCAATGATTCAATTAAGCGTTTCCAGTAAACAATTGACAATATTGCACTTGAGAGGCAGGCACTATAACAAATGTTGTTCAGATATATTTGGCAACATAAAGCAGCCGCCTGTTTGTCTCAGCTTGTCGTAAATGGCTATTCAAGTCATATATAGGTAGTAAGTAGCAAGCACAGTTACATTTCATATTTATTCTAAAAAACTAAAGTAAATGAAAAATTTTTTATTAACAATTACAATCTGGATTATGGTGAAACCCGGACTATGCGAAGTGTTGCTGTATAATATTGCACCTTTAACTTTTGTTGCCGTTTCTAATAAATTATTGTAATTATTATTATTTTCTTACAAAACATACTTTACAAAACTGCTAATTAATAGGAAAGCTCAAGTTTTACTATGATGTTTTACTGAAAAAGAATTGTCTTTTTTGTTATATAAGCTAAGCCTTCGTTTAATCACAAAGTGACAATAAGAGAGGGCTTTTTTAGATTGTATTGGAGGTCCATGATTAAAATTGCAAAAAACTCTTCTTTGAAAAGATTTCAAGTCAGATCATCAACTTCTGATTATAGATATGAATATTCATCTAAAGATCAATAAAGTTAACTTTTCTTCCAGGGCTTTATGTTAAAAGAATGAACAAGAGTCACAACATTGCTGCAGAAAGCAGGTACTCTGAGTAATGCAAGTTTATAAATACAACTCGTGAAGTACTATGGAACAAAACAAAAGAGTTAATTATAAAAACTGCAAAAAACATGATATCAAAAAAGTAAATATCAATAACTCCTGGATATCAAATGGAACACTAGCTCATACTGAAAATAGAAAGCAGATTTGTTGGCAGCTCAGACTGATTTACAAAGCATTTTAATGAGTCTGTATAAGAGAAAAAGATATGTAATTAAATATATGTGATGAAATTAAAAACCACTAATAAAAATCACACTACAGAGATTCTGTAATGTGATCTTTATTTTTATAGAGATGATACAATTTTAATTGAAGAAAAAAATAAAATATTCTGAGAAAATAAGTTGAACTGGCTTTTAAAACACATAAAAGAAGAAAAGCTCTAAGGTTTTATCAAATTCCAAATGGATCATCTTTCACACCACCAAATACAAACAGTATCCACTCATTTTTTTTCACTGGTTCTTTGATTTTCTGTCTATCACTGGTTTTTTCAATTGTATTATACCGTGCAGAATCATGGACAGTTAGCAAAAGAAATAAAGAAAGACCAGAAAACGTGGATGTTGGAGAAGGATGCTTGGGATTTCCTGAATACAAAAAAGAGCTAATGATAATATTCTTATTCAACTGAAAATCAAAACAAAATTAAGTGATATGATCAAAAAAAAGAATACTTAAATACTTTGGACATATTAGGATGAGATGGAGATAATTTAGACAATGAAATGATGCAAAGAAACAAATAAGAAATGGAAAAAAAAGAACATCCAAGAACTAGATGGCTGGACCAATTATAGTATGGGTCTTATAATTGGGTTTTTACATTATTTTCATTCTAGATTTAAAATAAAAATTTGAATTTTCTATCTCCATATTTCTATTAATAAAAACAGGAAAAAATTATATGAATAAATTGGTAAATTCTATGCATATTAAGATCAAGGATATACAATACTGTTTGTTAATTATAATCAAAACAGAATACAAAATAATATTTATTATTGCAGTATAAAAACTTTGGTGAACAATAGTTATTTTATATTATTTGAAATTTTATGAAATTTTAAGCATCATTAAAATATATGATATATAAATATGATGCCATTACTGGGAATTCATACAGATAATTCACAACAATTTTATTGCATTTTATTTACTTTTAATTGAAAATTAAATAAAAACTTAATGAAAAGTATATAAAAATGCAATAAAGTTCCAAATACAAGCACACCAAAGCAGTGAAAAATACAACTCAGTTTAATTTAAAATACAAAAACGCTTTTGGTATTAACAATACCATCCTCAGTTGCACATTTAAATACATAGAATAGAACAAAAGAACAATTCTTTAAAAATTTAACAGTAAATTCGAAGGAGATATAAATGTGAATAAATATAAAAATGCAATATAAAGTTTAATTATGATAAATAACATCTAAATAAACAATGCAGTTAAGCTTATTTGCACAACAATCTGTCAGAAATAGCCTTTGGTTGAATTAGTATTATATTGCAAAGAAAAATAGCCACTTCCACTATTGGTGTATTTTTATTATTATTAAATCAAATAAACATGTGCATTAATAAATTGACAGTTAAATAATAATTAAAATGGAAATACAATGATATAATGTAGTTGAGAAATATTTGATTTTTTGGCATATTAAACTTAGACACATTATCAGCCCTTGATATGGAACCATCTAAATGTTTATAATGTAACTCCAAAAATCACTTAACATACTTTCATTTAATGCACAGATTTTTCTCGTCCCAATTAGTATGTTATAGCAGGATATACCTACAGTGACATATTTTTTTGGAGAAAATAAAGGACAAATCAGAAATTGTTTCATAATAAGAAGCACATTGCATTTATTTGTTTCACTAAAACTGAAAAACTTACAACATTTATATTATAATAAATAAATAAATTAATTAATAAATATATTATAATAAATAATACCAATAATAAATAACACAATATATTGAACAACACAACATTTTAAATAATCATGTTGTTACTTTAAAAAATATTAATTTTGATATTTTTCACAAGAATGAACTTTTTTTATAAATTAGATTTGTGTTTTAAATAAAAATTCATAAAACTCTATAATATGTTATGTTGAAGTTGCATTTAATATAAATACATGCTTCTAATGTTTCAACTTTTAATTGGGTTTTCTCAATGGTCCACATATTATTTACTAATGAAAATACCCATTAAGTGGGGGTATTAGATCTGGAGAGAGAGAAACAAAATACGACAATTTTTTAAATGTTTTTAAACAATATGTGTTTGTCTGTGAAATATTTAAAAATTCTAACCCATCTACATTGGTAAGATTCATCATTTCATTACTATTCTTCAATCTTTTCACAGCTGACAATACAGAAAATGAGTGTCATGTTTCTGAGGACCATCTGTTGCACACCGATATTCAATTTACTATTGCATTTCACAAAATAAAGGACAAAATGGCCATTTTAGAAAAAAATAACTCTAAAAGACAGAGAAGTGAAATAAAGGACTGTCCTCTTAAAGGACATATGGTCACCATAGATATACCTGTAATGAGAATACATTTTGAATTTCATTTACAAACTAATGTGATAATATCAAAAATTTTTTTAAATGAAATTGTCTTTTATTTTTTAAAGATGCAGAAATTACACTTCTAACAGATATAAATAGTAGAGAAAATGTTTATCTATTGCAGTGATATCAAGTAAATAAATTATTATAAATTATATTTTAAATATTACATGAAGTATTCAAAATTATACATTGAGAAATATTGCTTTAAAAATATATTCAAGAAACTGTCTTGATACATATATTACATTTATTTATTTATTTAAAATTTGTTTGATAGCTTTTATATATGCTAACTTACCTAAACATGCATATCCAGCTGCAGATGAAGCCAAGCCTGCAGCTGTTGGGAAATTATTGCATGAACAAATGTGTACATGAAAATTTAGATAATGTTCATCTTTTGATTCATCATCATAAGTTTTTCGTTTCCTTGCTCTTCGTCTTACTAAATAAATTAGAATGAATTAACTGTGTTAATATTTAAAGTATAATAAGAAAATTCATATGAATTTTCTACTTAAAATATAATAAAAATAATCACATCTTATATTATAATAATTTCATTCTTTTCCTTACTTTCTCTCAGACAATTTTGCAATCGTGGATTTTCCATATCTTGTTCTCTAGATGAAAATTAAATTATTAATATTCCAATAATTGAGAAACTATAGATAATATTTCGCTATTATTTAAAAAAAAATTTACATAGTATTGGGTAGCTAAAGATAATATTTCAAATTATTACAGAAATATTATCTTATTATTAGAATAACAATATTATAGAATTATTATTATTATTATTATTATTATTATATGAAAATATAATGCTAATGGTTTTAAACTTAAAATATTCTTACATCATCTATTTCTCTTTTACTTTTTACATGATAGATTTGTTCTGCAAAAATACTGTGTAAACCAAAGATAATATATGTATAAAAATGCCTATTCTGTATACAAATGTTAGTCTTGACTTACATTTATATGGCATTTTTGCAGAACCAATTTACCTTCAAAAATAAAAGTATAGGTGTATACAATTTTTTCCAATGATACAAATTACAAAAATTAATAAATGATTAACTTTATCAGATATAATTTTTTGGAATTTAAGTAATGCATAGTCTGTCTATTGTATATAATATATAAATCATGCATTATATTAAAATATAGTAATATGAAAATTTTAAAACTTAAGATTTTTAAAATCATTTATTGGAAAAATTTATGGACTATAGCTTTCAAAAATAAAAATTTTAACTTTCTTTTTATATTTTTATTTTAAATACATATTATTTTAGATAATTTTGTTACAAAAAGTATAAACATTAATCCATCATTGTGTATCATTGCAAGAAAGAAACATCTTTTTAACTATAAGAGAAATTAAGACTAAGACCTTCATTAAATCCAATTGTACATTTATGAACAGAAATGCATTTCTAGTACTTATGTCTTCAGTCTGACATGTTAATTTATACAATTAAAAATATCAGCACTCTTAAATTGTAACATCATATACAACCATTCCCTAACTTACAAAAATAATTGAGACAAAAAGAGTTTACATAACTCAGATTTTCCATAAATCGGAAAAATTTTCTTTATTGATAAGGAGGATAAAGAGGTGTGCAGTTAAAAAAGTTTGGGGAATTAACACTCGAGGATCTCTGCTAATCTATAACAGAGGTTCTCAAGTTTGACACAAAAGCATTTAAATGCAGCCACCAACAAACTTTACTTTCAACTTTAAATATGAAAATATTGTATAACTATACAATATTTTCATATACAGGGTGCTTTGGCTAAATCCGGACAAATTTCAAATTGAATTTCCTGCCATATTTGACGTCAGTGCTACGATGTACTGTATATAAAATGAATCAAAAAAGAAATTTTTAGTTTAAATAAGTTGATTGATATTAAGTACTATATTAATGTATGTTTATTGGAAATAGATCTATATCTTAATGATTCATAATGAAATTAGATGACTGGACCTATTAAAAACATAGCCCCCAAATTTATTTTAATTCTGACATATAAATAGTGAAAGCGAAAATAAAATTAAAAGCGGAAAAGCTGTTAACGAAGTACAAACGATTACAAAAGAAAAACTTTAAAAATTCAAAAATTTACAATTATTTTCACATCAGTAAAAATTATTCATGCAAATTTTATGTCAGTTTACAGAATTTCTTGGAATTAGAAGAATTTTTTCAGTTATGTGAATTTTGTCAGACTAACAAGTAAGTAATAAAAGAGATATTACTTGATCTGACAATAGTTTGCATTAAAAAATGCTTTGGTGATATAGAAAATTAATATTTTTCGAAGTTTTTCAATTGTCATTGCGTATGAAATCCTGATACTGGAAATTGAAATATTTTAAATTTAAAGAAAAATTTAAAATAAAAAAATTATTTATGCTATAAAATAATCATCATCCAGTTTGACATTTCAAAATTAATGTTTCAAGAATCTATTACTGTACAATATAATTTATACCATAAGTTAGAACTTAAGTTTCAAATTTTATATAAAAATTTTTAACTCAACTATTCATAATTATCTTAAACTTTCTTTATGAATTTAAAAGATTCAAATTTCCAGAATATGCTAATTTTGTGATGACTAGCTATTAATAAAATTTACAAGACATATAGCTAACTTATCTAAATATGCTTTGAGAAGTCAAGATAAAGAAAAAACTCTACTCTTTTACTATTTTATGGATGTTGGTGACGAAAAATTTTAAAATTGGATTTCTATCGCATAATTCCATGCCATTGCATAAAAATTTCTATCGCATAATTTTATGCCATTGCCATTGCATTAAAAACTTCTTAATGTTATAGAGAGTTGAAATTTTCTCCTAAATGAAACCAAAGTGCTCTCAAAATTTGTTTTGCTATCTAATTTTACAGGAAAGTAAACTAAATAAAAATTATTTTTTAATTTATAAAAAAAAACTAAATTCTATATTAAATAATTAGAGATTTTATTGACTTTTCTTAGATAAATATGAAAGATAAATTTATTAAATATGTCAAAGGTTTAATTATACTTGGAAAAATCAATAATATTATTCTATAGCTTATGTTATCTACACCAGGGTTCTTATTATTAAATGTCAAAACTATATCAAATAATTCATCCTCAGTTACTTCAAATATCATCATAGAATTTTGGTTATAATTTTGATAACAATTCTGTACACTATGTAAAGCATTTAACACAGAAGAATCCAAAGTGAAATCAGGTGCAAACCCATTCATTTTATTATAAAAATCTGCAAAAATATTTGCAATTAATTTACTATCACAAATATCAATATTGTTATGTTTAATCATAGATATATCTGTCCTATTTTTATTTTTGAATAAATCAATAGGTAATTGTCTAAGTTCCAAAATTTCCTTGAATTTATATTACTAGAAAACATATTACTAAAATATTTTTCCTCTTCTAATTTTATACTTTTCCTTATATTATTAGTTAATAGTTTGATACTAAGTTTTAATTGACTAATGTTGTCATTAATCAGATCAGCTTTTTTTAGTTTACTAAATAAAAGTTTTTTTTTCTTTATAAGATTCTGAGTTTCAATACTAATAAAAGTTCTCAAATAATTTTTACGCATCACCTTATTTTTCTTCTTAACAACTACAGACAATGTTTTTCCAAAACCACTTTTCTCCCAGGTATAAGAAAAGAGATTGGTATGTGATCAGATATTAATACATCACAAATATTAAATTCAATAGTATCGTCCGTTGTTAGCGCAAAGTCTAACGAAGGAGCACCTATACCATATCTAGTTGGTTTAAATTAGTCAAAAAGATTAGATTATTAATATAACATAAATTAATCATATATTTCATAGCTACTGAATCTGTGCCAAATCAAAAAAAGATGTAGAATCAAAATCATTTAAAGTATAAAAATAATTCCAACTGAATAATGAAGTAAGAGCATTATTTAACATTGCCTTCGTCGCAAACTTACAAAATTTAAAATGGCTATGTTTTTCCAAAACAACTTTTCTCCCAGGTATGAGAAAAGAGATTGGTATGTGATCAGATATTAATACATCACAAATATTAAATTCAATAAGACTCAAAACAGAAAACTGCTCTTAAAGGCATTTATCTTAATTAAGGTTTAACAATAAGCACTAATAAGCAGTCCAAAGTTAATTCTCAGTAAAACATTTAATTTATTGAGGAACATTTTCGGCTTTAAGTAGCAGTCTTCAACTCTCAAGCATAAATACAGCCTATAGAACGACCAACAGTTATACATTTTTTTTGGTGTTCTAGAACATAGAACAAATTTGAAAATTAAAACAATTTTTTAATAGATTGAAATAATTAGAATCTTAAAAACTAAAATAAAATAAATTAAAATAAAATCTAAAAACAAAGAACTCATTTTCTCTCGTGTACATAACAGTATTATTTTAACATAAGCATTAATAAATATAACAAGGTCACATCTTTGCTTGTGCCACCTATTCCCGTTCTGCTGCAGTTTTTTCGTGCAATGCAAACTTCCAATCATCTGAAATATTAACAGATTGTCTCTCATTAATTACTCTTCCCTTGTTACTTCCTGTGAAAATTTGCAGTTCTTCCGCTATAGCTATTTTGTTTACGTCGTATAGCTGCTTAACAACTTTGGCATTTTGCCAGCCTATTCTAACATTGCATTCGTACGCCCTTTTCGAGGAAATTTAACACGTGCAGGTCACCCATCATTATTGTGTGATAGAGCTACTCACTTGTTGAAAAGGACTGTATTAAATGATAGAAAGAAGTCTTCGAGAATTTATCGGCAGAGTCTGATATCGTTAATCAAAAAATTACCTCTAAATTAATATAACTGTCTGGAGAATTAATCCGCTCATTGGCCTCGGTGGTCTAGCAATATGACGTTGGGACGTTAGCCCAAAGGTCCCCGGTTCGATCCCGGGCTGAGGCGGATTTTTTCTTCAGATAATTTAGTTAAAAATTCTAGTTTAATTATTAATTAATAGATGGTGCCACTCATTGATTTAATAAAATAATAATTATTCTAATTACGAGATGGCGCTAAAATTAGTCTAAATTAATTCAAAATCATTAAAAATCCGTTATAGAATCAAGGGGTTAATTAAGGCAGATTAATCAGGATTATTTGAAAAAAATAACTTCATTCAATAAGATAAACTGCTTAATCAAAAACATTTTCAGTTATTCATGTAGCCTGCCTGAATTAAAGTAAATTTAACTGAGGCAGGCTACTTGGATAACTAAAAATATTTTTGATTAAACAATTTATCTTATACTCAATGAGCTTATTATTATAAAATCAAAATAAAAGAAAATAATAAGTCTTATATTATACCTTTTCTCTTCCAATTAGATAAATATATCTTGCAGTTAAAATCAAGTCTCTCTTGTTTACCTAGCAAAAAATTAATAAATTAAATTTTAAAATTAAAAGTTTAGATTTTTTAAATATATAAATTAATGCTATAGATTTTTATTGATAAAATTATTTTATTAAAAATGAAAATTTGTTGTAAATTTGAATAAATATACTCACTTTGAATCTCCTGTCATACTTCTTAACTGTTTCAGCAAATTCTACATGCTCTTTTCTCCCTAACAAACTGCGTATTCCAGGAAATTGATCTAATCCAATGTAATCACCAATAAAATTTCTGTTCAAACTATATCGACGTCTTTCCTTTTTTCCATATAGCAAGCTACAGGCTAAACATGTATAATTTTGATTAAAACATATTATTAAAACATTGATCCATAATAAGATTATAATAAACAAATATTTACCATGTTCCTTCATTTTTACATATTGTTTTTTAGCAAAGAAATCTCTGAATGCTTTTTGTATAATGCATGCATAATAATCATATTTTCTCTCCCTCATTTCTTCTAATAAAAACAACTACAAAATTAATTATATTATTTTAAAACTCTGTTAATTTATTTATGAATATATAGTTTTATACAATTAAAGACAATTATTGGAATGATTTAACCAAAATTATTTTCAATATATTTATATACTTTGTGATACTAACATTACCATAATAATAATCTAAGAATGTACATTTGAAGGCATAAAATTAAAAATCAGATAGTTAATAATTTTGGAAGAGAAAAGATTGCAATAGAAAAATCCTATTACAATTTATACCTGATGACAGCATCAGAAGGCAATACTGAGTCTATGGAAGAGCCAAAGTTCTTTTATATCACTACACCAATGATATAACCCACTAAATTCTTCGCAATCTTACAGTAAATTGCCATAAAATAATGACAATTTTGATAAATACGTTATAAGTTTCAAATAAAATTACAATATTACATTATTTTAACACTTAATAAATTATTTTTGTGTCTTTAATAAATAAAATGATCAGATGCACAATGATGTTTTGCACATTCCAGTCAATTCTAACAGTTATAAAATGGTGAAGAGTTGTAATTTTAAGTCATTCTGGAAATGCTGCACGATTAGCTGTCAAACAAAGTAAATTGAATTGAATGTTTATTCAAAATTAAAAACTGTAAACCCAGAGGCATGATTACATAAAAATAAACATTGTTCTTACTGATGCTATTACCTTTTACATCAAAATTAACTGTTCTGTGTGAATTACCAGTAGAAAAGTTGGTAATATGTCAATTCTATAGACCTAATACTGTCTTCTGATGCTGTCGTCAAGTATAGTTTGACACTGCTTATTGATCAAATACAGTTGTAAATTTTTTTAAAATTCTGTCTTCATAAAATTGGATTGATAACTATTATCACATCATTAAAAATTATATAAGTAGTCCCTGGATTACAATGGGGTTTTGTTGGAACCCTTGCTATCATAATTCGAAGCAATCATAAGTCAGAAATGCCCAAAATTTATGCTTATTCATTACCAATAATTATTATTATTATTACATTCTATTTTATCATAATAAACTTAACAAACACAAAAATACAAGAACTTGATACAAAAAGAATGCTTTCTGTATATAATTTGTCTAATAATTTCCCAGAGTGAGTCCATTACGCATGCATACATTGCCATGGAACATAGTTTAACCTGTTTGTGCTTAGCTGACTTAGTAAACTTGCCAAACAAAGACACACTATTTCTCATGCTTATATGTATATAAGAAATCATTTTCATGTAAGACACTGTTTATAATATTTGTACTAGTTCATAGTAATGGAACAGAGAATAAATATAAAGTTCTGTTTTAACATAGGAAAAACAGCAACTGAAACTAAACCATAACTCACAAACCAAGCATCAAACCATAAAATGGCATGATCTCACATCACCTAGATCAAAAAAATTTCATTTTGAAAAGTCAAAAATCAAAGTGATACTGATTACTTTCTTTGATGATCAGTGAATCATCCACAAAGAATTTGTTCCATAAGGGGACAGTAAATCAGGAATACTACAGAGAGTTTTTTCATCCAAATAATCCTAATTAATCTTGCCATATTTAATCCCTTGATTCTATAACAGAATTTTAATAATTTGAATTAATTTAAACTAATTTTTAGCTCCATCTCGTAATTAGAATAATTATTATTTTATTAAATCAATGAGTGGCACCATCTATTAATTAATAATTAAACTAGAATTTTTAACTAATTAATCTGAAGAAAGCGCCATCTCTTAATTATTCTAATTATGAGATGGTGCTAAAAATTAGTTTAAATTAATTCAAATTATTAAAATTCCATTAAGAATCAAGGGATTAAATATGGCAAGATTAATTAGGATTATTTGGATTAAAATTCCCTTGAGGTTGGTTTAGTGTATAAAGTTTAAGTTTTTTCATCATTTATCTAAATTTATCTGCATAAGATCTCAATTTTAGGAACACAGAATCTAATTTCTTTTTTATGACAATGCAAACCCTCATAGTGCCATTAAAGTTAGGAAATTTTGGCCAAACAAGGGATCTCTGAATTCTATCATCCTCCTTATTTCCCCGATTTGTCCCACGACTATTTCCTTTTCTCAAAAATCAAATTAATGCTGAAAGGATAAAAATTTGATGACTCAAAGGACATCAAAAAGAATGTGACAAAGATAGCAGATATTATGAGAGTGATATCACATCTAATATGTTATAATTCATATTTTATGTTTAACAATAAATTTTATTGGCAAATGAAAGGAGTTCTTAATGGCAGCCTAATGACAAGCATTCTGACAGAATTAATAGTAAGAAATAAAGAAGATATGATTATAGAAAACTAGATAGTTGAAAATTCTACAGAAGATATGTAGATGATATTATGATTATAAGGAGGACAAAAGATAAAAACAGAAGAATTAAACGAAGCCTTCACAGATAAAGCATATGAGTTATGTTTGAAATTAGACCAAAAGGATAGAAAATCAATTCATTACTTTGACATTTTACACTACAAAAGTATATCAGAAAGCAGCTGCTATTAGAATAATAATACCAAGATGGTCTAACAATCCTATCTCATATAAGAAAACTACATTCAATGCATAGTTCAGAAATTTTTTTTTACTTATTGAAACTTATTATTTATTGAAATTTTAAATATATACATATAAATAAATTATTATAATACAACACCAATATCAATTTAAACTGAAATTCTCAAATTCATGCAAAGTTGCTAATTTCAACAATGCCAATAATAGTAACTAAATATCACTTAATGGTTTAATGATTCTGCAAATCCAGAGTCCAGCCTGAGCTCAGGGTCTTTTACTATCTTCTACACTAAATATCTAGTTAGCTGGCAGTTGCAGATGTGGAAGGAATCGGGCCCCACAATTCAATACCAATTGTGGTGTTTCTCATAGTAAATCATGAGAAACACCACAATTCAATTTAGCAGCTATAGGGATGGAGTTGAGCTCCCTGGAACTTCCACCTCTTATTCAAATAACAGGGAAGAAGAGTGCCACACTAGGGTCAGTGGGATTGATACTACCATGGTAGCATATGAAGATAACTTCTTAAACCCTTTTGGGAGGAAGCCATCCGAACTGCTCTTAGGAACTCAGGTTACTGAAGAATAAAAGTTTACCTATCTCTTTTCTTTTCTAACGCTATTGTAGGATCTTTGTCCAACAACTCTGCTTCCGACTGTCTTATACAAATATGTCATTATTGGTATTACGTATATGTTGAAGAGTTTCCTTTTGAAGCATATTGATTTTCTATTGTTGCTTAGGAAGTTGCTATATTGGCTGTGTGCATACCATCCCAATTGCCTCCTCGTGTACCTACACATGTTACAAGACTGGTTGTTTCCGAGACTGACAGCTGATAACCCACACTTCACATTACAACAAGACGGAGCTCCACCTCATTGGCATAGAGAAGTGCGTCACCATATCAGGGAACTTCCAAACAGGTGGGTTGGGCGATGTGTGCAGGATGATTTAGCACTCTTAAGGTGGCCCCCAAGGTCTCCCGACCTTATCTGTAAGGTCGGGAGATCTTATGGTTCCCCCAAAGAAAAAATACGGGTCTCCCGTATTTTTTTTTTGGGGATACGTGAAAGACAATGTGTACGTACTACCTTTTCTGACAACATTGACTGAACTCCAGAATTGCATCACTGCTGCACTGGCGAACATTGACAGGGACATGCTCAAACGTGTATGGGCTCAGCTTGACTACCACATAGATGTGTGTCGTGTAACACGAGGAGAGCACATAGAACATTTGTAATGATGTGTAAGAAACTTGAAAATGTGCTTTTTCATACAATGTATCAATCACTATTTTGTTTGTAATACTTTGTGAAATACATTCATCCAAAACCCGATGAATCATTTGTAATCACCCTGTAGATAATATTGCATTTTCAGTATCAAAAATTTTGGGTATGATAAATAGAATAAAAACTCTTGTTAATAAACAAAGTCTTTTGAATATTTACAAAAGTTGTATATTACCTAAATTTGAATATGGAATTTTGGTTTGGGGAAATGCTTCTGCTTTTAACATTAACAAATTACAGGTCTTACAAAATAGATTTTTAAGAATAATATATAATTTGAGTTATAATTGTTCAGTGGCTAAACTATATGCAAGAGATAAACTTGATAATATACAAATGTTGTATATAAAAAACCTGTTATTTTTTCACAGATATAATTTTAATGACTTTTACGATAAAACATATTTCTATGAGTCATATCGAGTCCTTAGGAAAGAAACAGAATATAGTATTAGAGATTTTAACATGAAAATTCCTCCCAGATCATTCCTAAATATTGGCCATAAATCTGTAGTGTCATCATCAGTGAGATTGTGGAACTGTCTTCATCTGGAACTAAAATTAGAATTGATTTATAATAAGTTTAGGCGAAAACTTTGGAACATTTTTCTAATTAATGATTTATTTGTTAAACCCATTTTACAATATTCTAACATTAGACATTTATTGCTGTATTAAACTTAACTGTATTGTTGTAAAAATATTTGGTTTCAATAGTTACATGAAACTATTTGAATTTCATTGTACTTCTGTGTTATGTTTATGGTGATTCTTTGTTATTGTTTATTTTTTGTTTTTGTAAGGAGGCCTGAAAAATGGCATAAAGCCAATGACCTTCTTTTTGATTGCAAATAACTAATTATTCTGTTTATATATTATATATAAATATTTATATATTTGTATCTGTTTTTGTATATTGAGTATTTTTTTTGCAGTTAATAATAAAGTTAATTCTAATTCTAATTCTAATGATAAAATTTATATATATTATTAAAAAGTGAATCATTTAGTTATATTCTACAATGGATAACTGCTATTTTACTTATTTGAATGCAATGTTAATATTTTAAATATTTTTCAGTGGTGATCTAAAAATATTTAAAATCACTTTAACTGTATATATTGTTTTAGATTTACTGAGGATATACTGAATTTTGTTTATCAAACCATAACTGATTTTAAATATAAAAATTTGAATATAATCACTAATAAAGATCATCAGAAATAATAATTTTTGTATACATTTAAAATAATCCTACCTCACTGTAATATTTATTACATTTTCCAAAGATATTTTCCTTTTTATTACTTCTGTCAATTGTCCTTTTGCTGGCCCTTTTTTAACCTGAAATTCAACATATTAATAAATAATATATAAATGAAAAAATTTTATCATGAAAATTTTTTATATAAAATCTTTCATATAATATTGCTTTATTTTACTTAAAAATAAAATTTTTAAATTACATTTAAATTTTCTGTTATAAAAATAATAATGTAATTTACTTTTTTCTTGCTGTAAGAATTTTGGGTATGTCTGGATGGCTATTGTTTTAATGTTAAAGTAAGGATTTCATATCAGTAGCCTTTTAAATAGTGGAGCTCAAAAATGAAACACTTTAGACTGAGAACAGTTAATAAGATACAAATAAATAAAGTTCAGTCTGCTTCCTAATTAATTCTAAGTTAAGACAAGCCTTTATAGCAGGAAAAAAAACGTGAAAAAAAATGTTCAACACAGAAGTAAACCCACAACTATTGATGATAGAAGGCTGGACAATTGAAAGAGTGGAAGAATACAAGAACTTAGGACAAGTAATCATAACACAAAAAGAACAAATGAGAGAAATTCAACATAGGATGCAATTGGGATGGTATGCACACAGCCAATACAGCAACTTCCTAAGCAACAATAGAAAATCAATATGCTTCAAAAGGAAACTCTTCAACATATACGTAATACCAATAATGACATATGGCTGTGAAACATAATGCTTATAAAGAAAAGCGAACAGAAACTAGCAATAATCCAAAGAAGCACAGAAAGATGCATGTTAAGATTTACCAGAAGGGACTGCAAGACCAACACCTGGATAAGGGAACAAACCAAAGTAGAAGACATTCTGGTAACAGTTAGAAGCAGAAAGTGGCATTAGGCAGGCTTTATAGCAAGATATACAATAACCAATGGATAAAGAGAATTATAGAGTGGCAACCAAGGCAAGGGAAAAGACATTTTTCAAACAATACAAATAATGGAGAGATGATATAAGAAAAATAATTGATTCCCAGTGGATGCAGATTGTATAAGATAGATAGATTTGGAAACAAAAGAAGAAAGCATATGTATCCAGTAGTAGACGAAACAGAATGCTATTGATAATAACAACTGAAGATTTGTATGTAGTGTAATTATTAGTATGCTGTATGTATTCATACATCAGAGAATTGTAAAAATAATATAAATATTGAATTGTATTTGATTTAAACAACTATTTTTTCTCAAAATAAAACAAAAATTAACTTTAAATATTAAACCAACCTCAAGGGAACTTTAATCCAAATAATCCTGATTAATCTGCCTTAATTAATCCCTTGATTTTATAACGGATTTTTAATGATTTTGAATTAATTTAAACTAATTTTAGCGCCATCTC
>AYEL01079261.1:0-11929 GCA_000484575.1 Olivierus martensii
GAGGTTATGACGTAATTTTAAAGAGCGATACGTTCTAGAAGAAATTGAATCGTTCGAAAACGACTACAATAAGAATATCTATGTAGAATACTGAAGAGGGTCTCCCAGAAAGGCTGAAAACGTTTTATAAGGAAAATTTGGATCCTGTAGTAGAACTGTAAGTAAAATATAGAGAAAGGTTAGCTACCTAGGTCACCCTAAGGCATGACAGCTTAAATAAAACACTTCTTGAAGGCACTGTAGAAGGAAAAAAACGAAGAGGTAGACAAAGGAAAAGTTGGATGCAAAACATCAGGGAATGGACCCTCTTGGACTATGAAGAATGTTGCAGAGAGGCCCAAAACAGAATGTGGTGGAGACACATGGTCGTCAACCTCCTGGATGGAGAAGACACCTAACAACAACAACAACAACAGTAAATATAAAATATATCCAATCAAATCTATCTATTAAATTTAACATCTAACCAACAAACAAACAACCAGAAACTTACAACTAGAATAAATTCTCAAAACCAATTAAATAATGAAATATAAATTTATTAGACTCAAAACACTTAAAAAAATTGTAAACAAAGCTTTATTTAAGCAATAATAAAGCACAATTCAAATAATCAACAAAACTTATTTAATTAAATTCAAATATCAAAAAAATCAAATATTCATAATCAATATAATCTTAAATAATAATTAATTCTAATACCTCCACCACCGATACAAACTTTAAGCCATTGTAGATCTTTACAAGAAATTCAACTGTCACTATTCAGCTCTACTTCAATATGAACACCTTGCTGTGTCGTTGGATACATATGTTTTTATATTATGTGACTTACAGTCCTGCATAGCTTCATTTACATAAATTCATGTAACAATTTTAAATTTATTAGTTTACAAAATAAATCAATTCATGTCATACTCTTTACAAATTAATTATGTACCAAATAAAACATCAATAAGAGATCATTCTTATATTTTCACATCTGATCAGTGGTAAACTTATTTAGATTAGATGATGTCAGGAGTTGAGAGAGTTCTGTTGGAAAACGGATTTCCGTTCCATAACACGTGATTGCTAACTACTGAGATGGAGAACATGGAAAGTGAGTTGTGTCGTTGGATACATATGTTTTTATATTATGTGACTTACAGTCCTGCATAGCTTCATTTACATAAATTCATGTAACAATTTTAAATTTATTAGTTTACAAAATAAATCAATTCATGTCATACTCTTTACAAATTAATTATGTACCAAATAAAACATCAATAAGAGATCATTCTTATATTTTCACATCTGATCAGTGGTAAACTTATTTAGATTAGATGATGTCAGGAGTTGAGAGAGTTCTGTTGGAAAACGGATTTCCGTTCCATAACACGTGATTGCTAACTACTGAGATGGAGAACATGGAAAGTGAGTTAACTCTTAAACTAAAATATAATATGTTAAATAATAATGAAAATAAGAATAAATAATAAAAGAGCATAATAAAATAATAACAGGATAGGTCAGAGTTAACTTCTTCACAGACTTTACAACAGACCCCACATATGTAAGTTTCCAAAGGATTATTTTGAAAAGTATTAAAATGTATGTTCAGTACCATGTGTTATTTTTTAATGCAGGGAATTTATTAGAAATACTTGTATATCAGATCATTCCTCAGGGACTTGAACCCTTTGTCAATTGTACTGACCAATCACAGAAGTTATCAATGACATTGTTGTTGTAAGTACAAGTAGAGATAAATTGATGATTATCTGTATATAACTAAATTGATATTTTTTGTATCCTTGTACTTTTGCATATCTGTAAAAGTAGTAATTCAAAAATACTGGTAGTTCAATATGAAGAAGTTTAAATTACTTTATTTGATTTAGCTAAATAAAATAATTTAACTTCTACAATCTTGAGCTATTTTTGAATTATTAATTTTAATTAATAATTATTATAGTCTGTGACACTATTTGCTTTAAAATTCCATATAAAAATATAAATAAATTCAAAACTAAAGTTGTAATGTAAAAGTATTATTTCTCTCTAATTACATTTATAAAATATTCTCAAAAAACATATATGTTTAAGGATTAAAAATTTACTTTTTCATTTATCCTAAATTACTGGAAATTAAAGTCCATAAAAATGAAAGTTGAAATATAAAAGCACTATTTGCAAGGTGAAAATAGTTTTATTTGCATATAACCGTTTTCGGACGCATTCCGTCCCTCTTCAGTATGCCTAATTATATTAAACACTAGTTACATAACATACTATTCCAAACGTTATCCCAAACTGGAATATACATCATTTAGAACTCAATGAGTTCTAAATGATGTATATTCATTGTTCTAAATGGAATACGTCCGAAAACGTTATATGCAAATAAAACTATTTTCACCTTGCAAATAGTGCTTTTATATTTCAACTTTTATATAGTAGCAAGTGGTACTATATAAACTAATGTGTCCATAAAAATGAATTTAAAAATTAGAATTTAAAAGAAATTTCATTTTAATGTTCCTCATTTTACATCATCAGTTA
This sequence comes from Olivierus martensii, assembly GCA_000484575.1. Classification (NCBI taxonomy): domain Eukaryota; kingdom Metazoa; phylum Arthropoda; class Arachnida; order Scorpiones; family Buthidae; genus Olivierus; species Olivierus martensii. The sequence goes on from AYEL01079261.1 coordinate 2,545, forward strand.
ATTGCCACAAAATAATTAAACAATGTAAGGATAAATGCATAAAATTTGCTATAACAAACACAGAAGAGAAGTATTCAAAGCCAAGAACAACTTAAAAGAATCTCAAAGAAACTACAAATTACCATGCAGCAAGATGCAGAGCTAATTTTGATAGGTTTTTTTTACTTGGACAATACATAAGTGTAAATAATTAGGAAGAAGTACATTAAAAAGTTAAGGTGGGCTTTTAAAAACAGCATATATATCCAAGGAGAATGAAAACCAAAACATATACAATGCTTGATGGCATAGTATTTCCAAATTATATTATAAATTAAAAAATATAAATTAAGAAGTTGACATATGTTAAATTTATATTTACATAACCCCTTGCTAAAATTAATAAAAAAAATTTGAGATAGAGGCAATTAATAACAGTAATGGCAACTTTAAACTGGAAAAAAAGACTGTTTTGATATTAACAAGAGAAGAAGATGAGAATAAACTTGTTTTCATACATTTTGTATAGTTTGCACCTTTATTACTAAATTTTTATTGTATATCAAACTATAAAATTAGTTTAATTTACTTGTAATCTATTATATTATAAAGGTTCACATACATTGCTTCTTATGAATTCAAAATGATTACAGCACTTCAAGCAGGAATAATAATATACATATACAAATAACATTAAATTTATACACCAAACACTGTTTATTTCGTTTATTTGAAATGCTTTCAGCCTAGTTACAGCCCTCATCAGCAGTACATTCCATTATTGAATATTAAAATTGAACATAGAATGAAAGAATATGTTTTAAATTAACATATTTTAGGATCATTACTATAGTAATGAAAAACTTTAAATAATTTGGACTGTGAGATTCCCAAGGACTATACAAACAGGCTTATGGCATACCTGCAGTCTGTGGAGTAAGCCGGATAGATAATGAGATCTAAAGACAACGACACAGAGACTACATTCTTAAAAGAACAACTTCCTTTATTGAAGACAGAGAGTTTTACAAACTTAACTCCTGACAAGCACTGTCAGAGGACAAATACCTTGTTATAGAGCAGATAAACTTCCTTTTGAACACAAATGATCCTTCAATTCTTCATTCAAGTCAAAAAAGATTCTTCTTTTGGTGTTGAAGAGATCTACGCTCATTCCAGGAGAGAAAAGTTCAACTAACAAGGAGAGGACACAGCTGACTCCCCACCGATTTTGATCCGCTTGCATATGGTGAAAATACATCAAAAATGAGTGAATACGTGTCCGAGCTTTTCATTGAATATGGCCTTCTAATAGTATTTTTTAACACTTGAAAAATCGAACTTTTGATAATTCAGCTTAAAAGCGATGGATAGATAACAGATCACCAGGTGCACAGATGGCGCACTCGATAAATACGTGGCTCGTAATCTGAAGGTAGTGGGTTCGAATCCGGGTTGATGTGTATTTTTTTTTTTATGCATTGAAAAATTATTTTTTATTTTTCATTTTTTTATCTTTTATGCACTGTACATTTTAATTAATTTATTTTAATTATTATTAATTTTATATATATTGGTTATCACATAATTCGTATGCATTAATATATTTATGTAGGGTCCCCACAATGTATGTCAGAGTAAAAACACGTATATCGATAAATTATAGCATACTTTCGAATAGGATCGCGAGTAAGTATTGCAAGGATCCAGGATAGGAGAGATTTCGATACTTATTCAAAACAAATAACATATATTTATTTAAAAAAATAGGAAATAAAACACAATATTAACATAATGCGCTAGAGAGAGAGCTATCTGACCCGGAGATCAAACCTGGGAGAGAGTGAAAAAAAAAAATTATGTTATTCTTCCATTATTCTTTTATGTCTTCGTTCCCTATCTCGTCGGACGATCCCCGTAGAGTAATAGAGTATTTTATTTTGTAAATAAATATATTAATGCATACGAATTATGTGATAACCAATATATATAAAATTAATAATAATTAAAATAAATTAAAACGTACAGTACATAAAAATAAAAACATGAAAAATAAAAAATAATTTTTCAATGCATAAAAAAAAAAAATGCACATCAACCCGGATTCGAACCCACTACCTTGAGATTACGAGCCACGTATTTATCGAGTGCGCTATCTGTGCACCTGGTGATCTGCTATCTATCCATCGCTTTTAAGCTGAATTATCAAAAGTTCGATTTTTCAAGTGTTAAAAAATACTATTAGAAGGCCATATTCAATGAAAAGCTCGGACACGTATTCACTCATTTTTGATGTATTTTCACCATATGCAAGTGGATCAAAATCGGTGGGGGTCAGCTGTGTCCTCCCCTTGTAAGTTCTTTGGGCAGAGTTCTTAGTAGTTATTGTTAGAGGGAATAACTGTTATTATCTCTCCTGAGGTGACCCTTTCTTTTTTCTTTCTACTATGGTGATACTTTTTGGACTCTGGATGTATCTCATTATTTCAACCTCTGCATTCTGGGTGCATGATTACTGTCCGACTGTCTCATTTTTACTCTCTTCTTCGCAGGTCAAACTCCAACTCTCCCATTTGGATGAGGTCCGACTTTTTCTTTGTCAGCATCCCCAAACTTTCCCCTCTGACCGATTTATAAAGCAATCCTTTTCCTGGGGAAGTTGTTTGATTAACACCCAGTTACATTCCTTCTCCATTCCCTCTGCATCATCTACAAAACATTCGAGCCTTCATGTGGGCTTATTTGTTGCATGTTTATCTATCTATCTCAGTATAGTGGACGACAATGTATCTCGGACTGGCTGGAATATCAACATATCTAATAATGGTCTGTTGCAAACTAACCAAACATCACACCAAATCTCCCCTAGTGGACAAAATCTAAAAAGTCTAAATTTAATTTTTGTAACAATTAATTTTTGAATCAAGGCTATAATGCCATAGCCTTGATTCAAAAATTAATCATTAGAAAAATTTAATTTAGACTTTGTCCACTAGGGGAGATTTGGCTGTGATGTTTGGTTAGTTTGTTATGGTTATTCCCCTAATTAGTGTATATTAGAGTTGATGGTCTATTGTTTTAAAGTGTCACTCCCTGTTGAATTATGACGAGGGATGGAGTGACACTTTCTAGCAGGCCAAGTCCTGTGTCTCCACAATAATCTAAAATTAATATAACAACATATAATAATAAAATTTAATATTAAACTTAATAAAAAACATATTACACGACAGATGTCATGTAATTTGTTTTTTGTTAAGTTTATGACTGTTCGAATAAAAGGAAACTAATACACTGCCTATAGAATACAAGTTACAAAACATATAATCAGCACTCAGGCAGGGATGAGAATAAACATAACACAGAGTATTTAAATAGCAGTAGCACTTTCGATTTTTAATAGAAAATTCTCCTCAGCTACTTACAGAACAGAACACCAACAAATACGTTCTATCAAACACAAACTGATTACAAGATAATTTAAAAACAGGTTGTTATGGTAACAATAATTAAATGTTTTAACATACAATAAAAAATATAGTGTTCAGAAATAACATAATTACATACAATCATAATTAAAGTTAACAATTAATGTATATTAAAAATGTCCATTAACCAGAATAAAAAATTATTGGCACAGCGAGCTATTGCTTCTGACTTGGAAATAGATTGGAATAATGCAAGCTTAATTTGGAAAGAAGAAGACCCTAGGAAGGGTAAAGTTGCAGTAGCCATCACAATCTATAATAAATGTAATGACTTCGTGCAACCTATTAATAAAATAGACCCTACGACTGTGAGTAATGCCTGGAAGTGGTTTATGAATAATAAACAACCTTCTTTTTAGACATTCTTTCCGGCAAAATTACATCCTTTCCGTATTCTATAATTTTTTGTTGTTGTTGTTAAATTAAAATTGACTATCATTTTTACATTTTTCCACACCAAATCCAACCTTGGCTAACTATATTAGGCTTCACTGGTGTTAATTGCATTATAAGTTTTTAATTTTTTATCTATAATGTTTGCAAAGTCGCAGATTAGGATGAATGCAATACTACTATATCTAACTAAGCCTAACGGTTAGCGACTCTGCAAATTCCAGAGTGTTCAGAAATAACATAATTACATACAATCATAATTAAAGTTAACAATTAATGTATATTAAAAATGTCCATTAACCAGAATAAAAAATTACTCGATTGATGAACACTTCCGCACTCGCTCATTTACATACTTATACGTAACAAGTTCATAGTACTCCGCATTCGCTCATTTACATACTTATACGTAACAAGTTCAAAGTTATGCCGCACTCGCTCATTTACATACTTATACGTAACAAGTTCAAAGTTATCTGTTTACAGAGTATTTCATTTATGTCATTATCTTTACAATTAATTTATCGCACTTGCTCATTTACATACTTATACGTAACAAGTTCAAAGTTATTAATTTACAGAGTAATTCATTCATGTCATTATCTTTACAATTAATTAGACTCACTCACTCATTTACATACTTATACGTAACAAGTTCAAAGTTATTAGTTACTTCGCTCATTTGCATACTTATACGTAACAAGTTCAAAGTTATTAGTCATTTGCTCATTTACATACTTATACGTAACAAGTTCAAAGTTATTAGTTCACTAGAGTAATTCATTCATGTCATTATCTTTACAATTAATTTATATATCAAAAGGAGTAATTCATTTATGTAAACTTGTTTAAAGTTGTTAGTTTACAGAGTATTTCATTTATGTCATTATCTTTTAAAGTTATCAGTTTACAGAGTAATTCATTCATGTCATTATCTTTACAATTCAAAGTTTTCTAGTTTACAGAGTAATTCATTCATGTCATTATCTTTACAATTAATTTAGGTAATTCATTCATGTCATTATCTTTACAATTAATTTATATATCGAACAGATAACCCGACTCTTTACAATTAATTTATATATCGAACAAAACACCGATACGGATCATTTCTTATTTTCTCATATCAGTTCAGTGGTAATATTATTTAGATAAGATGACGCACAATGAATTTATATATCGAACAAAACACCGATATGGATCATTCTTAATGCACATATCAGTTCAGAACAAAACACTGATACGGATCATTCTTATTTTCACATATCAGTTCAGTGGCGAACAAAATACTGATACGGATCATCTCTTTACAATTAATTTATATATCGAACAAAACACCGATACGGATCATTTCTTATTTTCTCATATCAGTTCAGTGGTAATATTTTATGTATAATAAAGATGACATCACTAACTGGGATAGCTCTTCCAGAGATGGGTTCCGATTCTGTATCACGTGAATTGCCAACTATGACGGAGAAGGTGGAAGTAAGTTAACTTTTAAACTAAAATATAATACGTTAGCATATAAGAAAATAACGATAAATAATAGAGTGTATAATAAAATAAAAATAGATCAGGTCAAAGTTAACTTCCTCACACTCCTCCCCCGTAAAACAAGGAACTGCGTAGCATTTTCTTTAGATTTTGTCCGTCAGAGCTTACCCGTTTACAATTTCTGTAAACTTATCAAAGCCTCACTGATTTTTCAACTTGATAAAGATTCTATTTTTATGAGCATTAGTTGATCCTTAAATCTTAACATGTGGAGGTAATTTGGTTGGTCTTAACCAACCAAATTACCTCCACAGCTATTCAATAAGAATAGCTTCTATGATTTTACCTTTCAGTGGGTTATCTAATTTCTTAAGTATCTTGGCATTGTCCCAGTTTATCTCTATATCAAAGTTGGCAATCTTCTGTGCCAGGAAGGTTTTCTCACCATTCCCCATGGTGTTTTTCAGTGTTCTAACATTCTTTTTTGCAGAGAATGGGAAGTATAATCAATGTACATCTCATTTCTTCTTATGTTTAAATTCTTAAAAGAAACATATATAGAATGATAAGCACTAAGTTTCATGTGGAAAAAAATAATTTATTAGCATTTTTCCACTTGAAACTTAACTTGATGCTTATCATTTTATATATGTTTATCCTATAAGTAGAAGATTATATACAATATTCTTAAAAGGAATTTTGTATACTCTGGGGATTCATTGCACTTCCTAGGGTCTCTGTCATTCCTTAGTAGATCAAACACTGTGTTCTTCCTATTATGCACGATTTTATTCTTTGTTATTTTTTTCTAACTTACGCTGTGGGGAATAGTGAGAAAACATCCCTGGCACAGAGGATTGCAACTCTGACACAGAGATAAACTGGAATGATGCCAAGATAGTTAAGAAAATAGATAACCCACTGAAAGATAAAATTGCAGAAACTATTAACATAATACATTATAACTTTTTAATTTTTTTATCTAATTAATACTATGAAGCTTAATACTGTTAGCCAAGCTTGGATTTGGTGTGGAAAAATGCAAAAATGATAGTCAATTTTAATTTAACAACAACAATAATAAACTTAACAAAAAACATGTAATTATACATGTTATTATATTAATTTTAGAATATAAAATTTTTTTAAAGTTTTTCGTTACTATAGTAGCAATCATAAAATATGTTAATTTAAAATGTCTTCTTTCGTCTATGTTTGATTTTAATATTCACTAATGGAATGTACCACAGATGAGGGCTGAAAATGCTTCAAATAAGCTGAAATAAACAGTGTTTGGTTATAATTTTAGCATTACTTGTATATTATAATTCCTGCTAGGTGTGCTGTAATCATTTTGTAATTTATTTTAAATAAAATGAAAATTATTTAATGGAACATTACAGAACCTATTCCTCAATTTATTAATGAAATATTATAAATGCAAATCTGTACTATAATTTTACTATTGTAATATATGAAACTCAGCACTAATGCAGGTGTTAAATTCCACAACAATTTTAATAACTTAGAAAATAACAGTACTTTTAGCCTTTTAAGCAGATCTTCTTCAGTTACAAATCATTTAAAACACATTCAGTGTTTTAAGTGATTTAAAAGGCTAAAAGTACTGTTATTTTCTAAGCAGATCTTCTTCAGTTACAAATCATTTAAAACACATTCAGTGTTTTAAGTGATTTGTAACATTACAGGAAAGTCTGCTTAAAAAATAAAAGTACTTTTGGTCCTTTAAATTAAAATTCTTGTAGAATTTAATACCTGCATTAGTGTCAAGTTTTGAATATTACAATACTCTTTCTTGATTTTCTATATCAAATGTTAGTCTCAATTTACATGATTTTGATTTACATTGTACTTTTGCAAAAATCAATCTACTGTATAAATCGAAGATTATGTATAGAATGTTTGTGACCCAAGAAGTGTTTGTAGTAGTATATTAAATATCAACAAGGTGATACAGTAGATCCCGTACTTATATGATTTCATGTTCCATAGTTTTAAAGATATACAGATGAATAAGTTTTATTTATTTGTATTGTACTTCCATAAAAGATAAAAAAATCATTAAAGGTCTTAAATTTTCTTATCTATGCTTACAATATGTTTATAAATTTTATAGAATCATTTCATTCATTAAGGATGCACATTTGTATATATCAAATTTAAGCATTGTGTCAAATTTCTATGTGGTTTTCAACTTATATAGAACTTTATAGGATGTGTAAGTTAGGGACTTAATTTTTTAATAAAAAAAATTTATATTTAATTCAATGTTCAAATTAAGCACTTCAAAATCAATAAAATAGTAGGAAAAATTTTTACAAATAATAATCATATTATACCGATTCTGGAGCTTTAATGAATATTTTAGTCTTTCCTAATTGATATTGATCTCTTTCTATGTTAACACTTTGCAATATATGCACAACACCTTTCTGTATGTTGCCTCTCCAGTGTGGCCAAGTTTCTTTAGTCAATATTGCATATCTAAATAAAAAGTATTAAACAAAAATTAAAAAAAGGATAGTCAAAATTATTCAGATAAATAAAAAAAATCTAAGCAATAAATTTATTACAATATTAGTTTAAATAAATTAATGTAGCTAAGTAGTAAGTAATAGCATGCTAATTGGCTTTTTTATCTTGCCTTTTAAATTAAACTTTAGCACAGTTAAAAAATCTGTTGTTTATTTTTTTTTTAATTCTAATTTGTATCCAATATTAGAATGATGAAGTACAATAATATTCTTCTAGTTGAAATAATTTAAATGCAAAACTGATTCAATATTAGATATTTCTGAAATGAATACTGTATTTTTTCTTAACTGAACCATAACATAGAAAATTGCAAGCTAATTAAAAAAATTTATTTATCAGTAATCTGTTACTGACAGGAAGTTCACTGAATTATATTTAGGAGATTGTTAAGATGTGTCTTTAATAAACATTTCTAATTAAAAGATAATTTTTAAATATAGCAGAAATCACTGCTGACTGTTAAATGAAATCTTCAATATTTCCAAAATATCTCCAAATATTTCCATATATTTTACTTACAGCTCTATGCTCTGCACGAGATATAATATGTAATGAGATCGTAAGATTATAAAAAATGATATAAATAGCAAGAACGTCAAGCTATATAAATGAAGAAAATCAGACCAAATTTTAAAAAATTATCAATAAAAATTGAGATATGCATATTTTGATTAATGAAGTTGTCATATAATTAGTTCAAAAGTAACATAAATTTATTGAAATATTATCATCATTATTAATAAAGTAAGTTTATTGGCATGATTTTTCCTTCATTTCAATAATTTTTATTTTAATTTTATAAATTTTTGAATTTATGTAAAAAAATCCAACATATATGCAGGGCTTGACAAATTTCAAAAAGTTGAGTAGACAATTGGCTACCACTGCAAATTTCATGGTAGCCAACTCAAAAGTGAGACTTGCACATCGTTAAAACCAGGTAAAGTATATCGTTAAAATCAATTTGAAATTTTTTGGGCCTATTAATGGTAACAACATAATTTTATTGACAAAATTGAAGGGTTCCCCAGAAAAACATTCCAAGCACCAAACTGTAAATTCAACATAAGCTAAAAATAAAAGCATTTTCAGTCTATAAATTTGCTTTAAAATTTTTAATCTGAAAATGCTTTTCTTTTTAGCTTATGTTGAATTTACAGTTTGGTGCTTGGAATGTTTTTCTGGGCACCCTTCAAGTATTGTTCATACATCATGGTAGACATATGCAGCTGTCAGAAGCATTGCATATTTTTTTAAAGGATTTACTTTGGAATTCTATAACTATGTCTGTCTATATGTCTTTTTTGCAATGATGACTCAAACCACATGTCAATGGCATTGTCTGGCATTTTTGTCACCATTTAATGTTCAATGAATCGACTCAAAAACAGCACACACGCAAAGAATATCAAGGTTGATGACAAGATCGAAAAACGGACCGAAAAAGTCGTTCTCTTAATACCCGCTGCTTA
>AYEL01079263.1:0-29515 GCA_000484575.1 Olivierus martensii
TATAAAAATCGTGTTTTTTCCGATTTCATATAATGAACGAAAAATTATGAAAGAAATAAAATTTGAAAAAATTTGTTAAATCGTTAGAATCACAATAAAAAATGTAATAAATTATGAAAATTTCAAAAAAATTCAATAAAAATTAAGCGTTATAAAGCAATTTACATTTTTTTGTTTTTTTTGCATATTAATGAGGCTTAATTAGAAAAAAATTGAAGACAGTGAACAGGTTAAAAAAAAAAAAGCATTGAATTAAACAAATTAATTAGAGAAAAGTATAATTAGCCAATAAGTCATTCCAGAAAGAATTAAAATTGCCTACTTTCCAAAGATGTCATTTACTTTTCATTTATTTAGCCTTTGTAATCCATTGTATTTATGTTAACATTGTTGATTTAAACTAGTTAAATTAACATGTTTAACATTGATTTAACTAGCGTAGATGTCACAATGACATATCTTATCAGTGACACATCATAAATTATCAAATTTGGTGGAATCATCCATTGTTACAGCACAATCACATCATTCAAATCAGGTAAGCCATACATTACCCCTACACTGCTAACACTTAGCACCGTCTATTGGCAATAATATAAAATAAATTTTTAATAAAATAAAATTCTATTCTGAAATATTAAATGATTCTTTAGGATTAAAAGATGTCCCTTAATAGTAAAACACTACTATTGAATTTAATGAAAAACAGCTAATTAGTTCAAAAGTTAATAATAGGAGAGAGACAGACTGACATGGGCCTGATCTTATAAAACTCATTTTTTTCAGAAAGTAGGCTAAAAATATAAAAGCTATAGATTAAATTCAATTAGAATGCCTAACTTAATGGAAAACTAAAGACATACAAAACAAATCATTCATGCAAATCTCTTATAAATTTTAAATTCAAATATTTTATAATGTAGAGAGTTTTTAAAATAACATCAATCCACAATTAAAACTTCCATACATAGGTATAAAGAATACAGATCAATTTATATCTAACATACTAAATTAAAACCTTCAGATAATATTGCAAATCTAGACATTAAAAATATGTATTCATCAACTCTTATTGAATTAGTGAGCTCCACATCAGATCCAGATTTATAAATATTATTATTATTCTCTATAAAAACAGTTTCTTCAATTTCAGAAAAATCTTCCAGATATTAATAAAAAAATTACAAATATAAAAGGTATTAAAATCTTAAACTGATATGCTAAGGACCTTTTAATAATTTTTGATAACAACCAAATGAATACTAAAAGCATTTTAGAAAAAGCACACAAACATAAATCAAAACCTAAATTTCATTTTTGAAATTGAAAGATAACTAACTAAAAAAAGTAGTTCTCTATAATAAAAAATGCATTCATTTTTAGGAAATTAAAAAAATTCTATTATTTAAATAAAAATTTTTATTCAAACTTCCTAACTCTCAAAAACTTATAACAACTTTTTTATATTCCATTAAAAAATATCTTTAAAACAGTTATTTTTTATTTATACGGTTTTATAATGGAACACAAAAACATAACTTGCTTGTTGCACTATATTAATAAATAAATGAAAAAATTTTCAAAATTTTAACACAAAATGATGTTAAATAGATATCTCATATAGATACATAAAATTGTATATAAAGTATAAAATGAAAAACAGTTTATTTACATAAAGTTACTATATATAAAACAAATGTATTACCAATAGAATTAAAAAAATAAAATTGTTTGATTAAAAATTAAAATGAATAAAAAAAAAAACTTTACTAAACATAAAGACTTAGAGAAAATGAATCAAACAAATCTTAAGAGTTGTGTACAGTATAAAATCTTTGTGACCTACAGCCCTTTGGGTTTGGTGGTCCGTCCAGACGTGGAAAAAGTAGTTCTCTATAATAAAAAATGAATTCATTTTTAGGAAATTAAAAAAATTCTATTATTTAAATAAAAATTTTTATTCAAACTGCGATGCTTATTAATGACTTCCGAAAAATCCTGAAGGAGAGAGAAAAGCAATCGATATTGGACAGATTCTTTATCGGAAAAAAAACATAATAGATGAAAATGCATGATTATGTATGTATATATTATTGTTATTACAATAATGAAAATGCCAAGACTAATGTGTTGTATATATTATAGTAATTACATATAAATAAACATAGTAAGAAATTATATACATATATGGAAAATAAACATAATAGATTAAAATGCAAGACTATGTATGTTATATTAGAAAATAAACATATAGATGAAAATGCAAGACTATGTATGTATATATTACTAATAGATGAAAATGCAAGACTATGTATGTATATATTATTGTTATTACTATAAAAATAAATAAACGTAGTAAGAAATTATATAATTTTTATTTATGTTTTTTGTAAACATAAAAAAAAATTATATAATTTCTTACTATGTTTTTTTGGGTCTCCGGAACGACGAATTAATCAAATTCCCATTAAAATCTATGGTAAATCGATGATTGGTTAACGAACAATTCGGATAACGAACATGTGATCAGTTAACGAACAATTCGGATAACGAACATTGTCTTGGAACGGACAATGATCGGTTAATGAACAATTCAGATAACGAACATTGTCTTGGAATGGATTATGTTCGTTAACCAATTATCCACTGTACGGTGTAAACTGAAAATTATTAATTTTTAATTCATTATGGAATTAAGTTTTTAATTTAAACAATTTTATTATTTTTTATTTTAAATCAAAGAATTAAATAATTTATGGTTATAATAAAATTAATCCTAATAATAAAAAGTTCATTTTTAAAATAATTGAATTGCTAAAGATACCATTGACAACAATATAATTTTTTGAGGCTGCTAAAATGAAAAATTTTAGGATTTTTGAATTTTTTCATTTGGATATGATCTAAATGCTGTATCCATGCTAAATTTGGAGTTTATATAGTCAGCAGGTAGGGCTGGGAATTTCCATTACTCACTTATGCTATTGAGCATTTATATATTAGATATACTGTATATATGTATAATGTAATTGAAAAGGATTATTTAAAAGCTGAAAATGTTTTCATATTCAATAAACTTTGTTTTGAGTATCTGCTTTTGGAGCAGAACTTAGATTCAGTAGAAAAATGAACAATTTGCAAAATATAAAATGACTTAAAAGATCAATTTATTATGAAAAAAATAAGTAATAATGTTGGGCAATATCTAAAAATGAAGGAGGAGATAAGCCCAACCATATGTTTGTTTGTGCGCGCGCGTGCGCGTGTGTGTGTGTACGTGCGTGCGTGCGCGTGCATGCATGTGTGTGTGATTACTTTCATTTTTGAAATTGTTTTTGAGATCCATCAGGTTTTTCTTCCCATATAAAATACATCATATAATCACCATTCTATTATAACAAACTGAAACAGATACAATCAAAAGTATCACTGCTCTGAATTTATACTATAGAATTTAAGTAGTAAAATTAATATAATTCTGTTAAAAATTGTAAATATTTACATAACATAATAAATTCCACTTATTTTTCAAAAAGCAGATACAATTAATTAAAAATATATTTTAGAATTTATAACTTCAAACAGTGACATCACAAAATTCTATTTCCAAGAAATTCAGAAAATACAAATAATTATATGACTTACAAAACCAAATTGCTTAAGTTCATTAAATAACTTTAAAATAAGCAGTAAACTCAGTAAATATTTTTTATTTTGTTTTGTGAAGTACTTTTAGCTAATTGCTATTCTCAGCACTATACATACAAGAAGTATTCTTTTTGAATAATTCTATGTTAATGTATAGCACTGAGGATAGCAATTAGCCAAAAGTATTTTGCAAAACAGAATAAAAAATATCTATTGAGTTTACTGCTATAAAGTGCTTGTTTTAAAGTTGTTTTAATTATGATATTAATTTGTTTAAAAATTGAATTAATAATTAAGTAAATACTTGTAAAGCAACATATTTTTCACCAAAAGAATGCTGAACTAGATAAAAGAACACAAAGGAGACATCAGAAATATAAACTATTGTTTCAAGACATTAATTAATTAAAGTGAAGTTAAAATTCTGCACAAAACACACAAAAGTATCTATGAAAATGATACAGGGACAAAGGCAATTATTGCTATGTTTCTTAATGATATTTTTGCTGCTGTTCTTATTATTATTTTTTTTGTTAATAAGAATAATTTTAAAATACAATGTAGAAAATTATGCAATTTATAAAATTAAAAAAATTTTTACTTGAAAATTATTTTAGGTTGAACTAGTTACACAACAAGCCATGAAAGCTGGTTTTACTGGTGGTTTAGTAGTTGATTATCCAAACAGCACTAAAGCAAAAAAGTATGTATGTTTATGTACAGAAGTCCTATAAATCAGTACACTGCAAATCAAAAAATTTTGATTTGCAGTGTACTGCATTTAACTTAATAAACAATATAAATTTTCATTATTCTACCAATTCAGTGTTTGTCTTTGTTATAAATGTTTAGAATAATAAAGTAGATAATATTCTGTGTATTATTTATATTTGTATTGTAGGGTTTAAATTTCTTGAATTTTTTTAAAATTCAAGAATTTTAAACCCTACAATACAAATATTTTAAATTTGAAAACAAAATGGCATGTTCATTTATATAAAAATTTGTAACTAGAATGTTCTTATATTATCATAATTTAATAATTTAAATATTTTAAATATTCTTTGAGTTTTAAGAAAAAAATTAATAATGCAGTTACTTTGCTTTTATCCATGAACTATACAAAAATGTCTAATCTTAGCACTACTAGTAGTTGGAAAATGATGCTAAAATAAATAAATTCAAATCGAAACAAATCAATTAGAAATACTTTTGGTTATTTTATTAATCATCATCAGCTCATAGGATTAAAATATTCAATCTGAATTTATTTATTTTAGCATCATTTTCAGACTACTAGTAGTGCTAAGATTAGATGTTTTTGTATAAAATTAATAATATTTCTAAGTTTCATTAATATAGCATTTTTTGAAAAGATTAAACATTCTTGATTTAGAAAATGTATATTTATATAAAAGACTTTGAAGCTAAATATATTTATTTATTAAAAGAATTTGCATTTTCTAATCACTGTTAATTATTAAATATGAAAGTCTATTAATTTTTCAATTTAATTAAATATAATGAATTTATTTTAATAGATTCTTCCTTGTTTTATTTACTGGTGGAAGTCAAAAATTACCAACTGGCCTTGAAACAAATTCAGCTAATACTATTTCTTATACTAATGTTAGGTAATGCAATTTCATTAATTAGATTAAAAAATATGAATTTGTTCTGATGAATATATAAAATTAGTAAGTTGTTCTTAAAGCTTTCTGAAAGGAGATGAAATAATTGAAAATATTGAAAGAATTTTTAATTAAGAATAAATATGACTGATCACACAGCTGTGTGAAGTAACAATGGAAATATAGCACAGCAGAGTCAGTGAATCTTACCATCTTGCAAAAAATTTTCTAATTGATTATTTCATGTATAAGTTGACACCTATTTTCAAAAATTATTTTGAAAAACTTCTTTGCTTATGTTTGAGTATATACGGTATATTTAATCCATAAATTTATTTTTCTGTTTTTCTTTCCTATATTTTTAAATAATAAATTTACATGAAATTGGAATTTTTGTAATCCTTTTTTCAAAAATTTAAAATTATATTAATAATACTTGTTTTATTGTAGCTTTTTGAAAGAAGTATGAAATAATGAAATAAAATAAATAAGTAAATAAATAAAATATTCAAGTTTTTGTTATAATTATATTCCATTCAAAGAAAATCAACGTTTTCAACAAATCATTGCTTTTGAAAGTGAGGCAAGTCCATTGGCACATACCAAAACCATGATTTTTTTTCACTTAACATGAATAACTATTATTGCATATTAAATTTACATGAAATAAGACCACAAAAATACAAAATAAGTCTATTACTGCTTACGAATATTTTTAAACTCATTCAGATGCAAACCATTAAATATCTAGCAATAACATAAAATGGACTTGCCCCACTTTCAAAATCAACGGCTCATATACAGGCATATTCTGCTTAACGTCTTTTTGCTATAATGTATAATTAATTTTACTATTTATCTTTACTATCAATATAACATTGATAGGTTCCCCAATTGTTTCAATGGTTTCTTCTTCTTTTGTTTTCTTTGCTTTATATTCTTATATTTTGTTTTTCAGTTCTCCATAAAAAGCAATCTTTCCTTTTGTGACCTATTTTTTCACAATGATGATAGTTTAGTTTTGATAGTCACCCTGTTTGTTTTCCCTTTTTACATTTGATTTAATAGTTGTTTTCATTATGTTCTCCATTTCTTTTGTTAAACCAAATACTTACAGCCAAATTAACCCCTAGTACCAAAAACTCCAAATTAAGCTTTTTGATTTTTAAGTTAATAATTAAATTAATTTTTAAATTTGATCTAAGATGGTGCCATTTAATAATTAATAATTAGACTATAATTTTTAAATTAATTTCCCAAAATAAAATTTTACCACAGCACTGGAATTGAACCGGGATCTTTGGGATAGTGAGTGCCCCAACGCCTTACCAGCTAAATTATGGCACCATCCAGTAGAATTTCATTTTGGGAAACTTAATTAATGATTACTATGGAAATTTATTGGACAAGACCGATACTAGCACACCCAGGCAGGCTATCTATGTAATCACAAACTCTCAAGGCAAACCTGAGCAGACAGACTTGGCTCAAGTCAGATAATATACTCTAATAGAACCTAAACAGGGGACTAACATTAAGTTAAACCAAATACTTCAGCCAAATTAACTCCTAGTATCAAAACTCCGAATTAAACTTTTTGATTTTTAACGAGTAATTTTTCAAATCAAGGCTATTGATTTAAAAATTAATTAATTATTAACTCAACAGATGGTTGGCACTATAACCTTAATTTGAAAAATTAATCGTTAAAAATCAAAAAGTTTAATTTGGAGTTTTGATACTAAGGGCTAATTTGGCTGAAGTATTTACTTTAACTTGATGTTAGTCCTCTAATTGGGTTCTATTAGAGTTTCTTTTGTTTTTAGCATTTCAACTTTGTTTCATATGTTGCAATTAATTTTCCTTTCACATAGTCAAATGTTAGTTCAGATGTTGGTCATCCTTCAAGATTTGTAATCAATGCATCAAAACACTTAGTTAACCCATATAACATCAGTACCACAATATTATCATTTGGAATATTTTTCAATTCTCCTCAGTTAACCAATTATTTCCATTATTCCATAAATGTAGCCATTCACGTTCATTGAATCTGATATTTTATACTATATAATTTCCTTTGTAAAAATAATTACATATTCAGATGTTTCTTCTCATTTACTTTTACAAGCACATCCCACATTCTTTTTACTGTAGACTCAGTCAAATAATTTATATGAAACATATCATCAGTGCACATAACAATTTTTGCTTTTGCTGATCAATCCGTTTTATCCCATGCATCTTAAGGATTTCCTGATTCAACTGGTCTTTCAATTATTGCATTCCAAAGCAATTCTTTGTCTATTAGGAACATTTCCATCTTAAATTTCCAAATGTCATAGTTCTGATTGTTGAGTTTTATAAATGTCATTTTTTCTTGTGACATCTATTTTATTTACACCTTAGCTATACAGAAATTCAGAATAGAAGAATGTGTACTCAGCCAAAAATGAGGAAAAAATATTCACTACTAACATAAGAGAATTGCTAAATTAGGCCTAATCATCATTTGATATAAATAATTTCTGTTCAGTCATTGTACGTAATCCAGATCTATAACTTGTTGGATTATAAAATCCAGCAAGTTATAGATCTTTATAGATCAATTAATTATTAATTATACTGTAGAATAAAATTCACAATAAAAGTCAGTTCCTTTATTTCTATTTGTGACTTTACACATTCAATACCATGTGTTCCCAATAAGAGTAAAACAAAAACATATCAAATGAGAACACAGAATAAGTATCAGGAAGCTGATCTTTTTATTCATTCTGCAAATTTACATAAGAAGTGATAAATTAACTTTAATCAGAAAATTATTTCATTTGAACAATAAATATAAATTATGAATGAAATTTGACATGCTATAAATCAAAAAATAAATATACTTTTTTTGTAAATTCAAAACTAACATTTCCAATTTGCTGATCCAACAAGAAGGGGTTTTTTTGTCTCTCTATTGGATTTGAGTATCTCAGGTATGATATTTGATATATTTGGGCAGGTTGTAATGGATTGGTTGACAGTTCAGTATCTTAAAATCAATTAATATATAATATTTGATTTTAAGTAAGTAAAAATATTAAAAAAAAATTTGATTGTCTAGGATTTTGGCTGAAAACTATGAATGAGCTTGGAAATATGACACATCAGGAGTCCAGAAATGAAGTGAGAAATGTGGAAGTTAGCAAAGATTAAACTATAAATATAATTAATATAATATAATAATAATAATTCAAATATAAATAAAATTATGAAATATAAAATTTATTTTAAAATTATGAATCTGAAGATAATTACTTACAGGATATGTTGGATGGATCTCTTAGCTCAGAGATAATTAAGATTCTACTATATACAAATACAAAATTAGAAAAAAAAATTTCAAAATTAAGATTTCTATAAACTACTTATATTTGTTATAAATATTTGTTGCAACTTTTATACATTTACACTTTGGAATTTATACTGATATATAATAACTTAATACTTAACTTTAAATTATAAAATTGTATTCAAAATAATAATGCAGATAAACATATGCATAATAGAAAATATTTCTCAACAATAATATAAAATAATTACAAAATTTTTAATTTCAACTATAATAATTATATGAGCATAAGATAAAAATTTAACAAATGCTTTATATTTTCATCTTGCACAATGATGATTAAACATATTTTGCAGATGATTTTGATAATAGGAAAAAAATCAAAATAAAAAAATGAGCAAATGAAAACTCCTGAGCCATAAGGCAAAACTTCATTTTCTTGGATGATGAATTAGTTCTGACTTATCACTAATCATTTATAATTTTCTTTACATTTCCAATTCAAAATAGTTAATTTTCAGACATTATACCACAAAATATCTTGCATCTTGTTTTCATTATTTATCGAATGAATCACAACAGCTAGAAATATTCTTTTCACTGTAAATAAAAATTGCCAAAAATCATAGGTTTTACTACTTGATATTTTATTTGGCACCTGGGATTTTGGTAAGCACCTGCAAAACAAAATATTTTTAAGAATTTTAAATTTTCAAAATTATTTTAGATATATTTTTCAATTATTGAAAAGCTATCAACAATATTACTAATAAGATTTAATACAGTACAATATTATTTATATCTATCTTTACAAAACAAATTTTGCAGTATTTAGAGAGAGAATCAGTGTTTCATTGGTTACTCAACATAATATAGAATGATATACAGGGTATCCAATCGTGGTTGAGAAAAAAAATCAAAGCACAAATTTTTTGTAGGAAAATAATTATAAACGTTTTTATAAACATAGGCCCAAGAACATCATATTTAAGAAGCACAGTTTATAGTAATGCTTTTTCAAAGATCATAAAAATAATGTGTTTTAATTAATAAAGTAAATTGAAAAAACAAAATTAACATTATAGTCCAAGATGGGGAAAAAACTTAAGAAAATGTTAAAATACATAAAAAAAATTGACAAATATCATTGATTAAACATTTCCTTTATGATCTTTAAAAAAGCATTACTATAAAATGTACCATTTCTCTTAAATGCAGCATTTTTGAATCTATGTTTATAAGAACATTTTCATTATTTTGATGCAAGAAATTCATGGTTTGATTTTGTACCAATCATTATGGAACATCTTGTATCTTTATAACTTTCTATAGAGTATTAGTATTCAAAGAATTCTTTGTCAATTTAACAGATAATGATGCATACTTTAGCTATCTAAAATATTGATATTAGACATATATTAAGAAAACATCAACTTTTAGATATTATTCTTTCTAATTAAACTTAAAATAAAATAAACTAAAATATCATGGATTATCTCTTATTAACAATTATAATGAACATAAATAAATTAGGAAAATAAGTCAAGAATTTGTTCTTTGTAATACATCGATCTTTTATAATATATGTGTTCCTCTATTTACAAACATTCATATTTACAAATGTAAAATTTCAGAAAATTTCAAAACCTTTTCAAGAATTTTAAACATTATGATATCAGAATGCTCTAAGCAATCAATAAAATGTAAAATAACACAGTTATTTAACATATTATGGCAATATTTCAACACGACAATTACACCAAAAAATTCTTGCTTTTATATTTGAAATTTTTTATTCAAATCTGTGAAACATGAATCTTCTAATTGGGCCAATTGTGAAATATATAATAAAATACAATATATAAAGTTATTTCAGTATTTTTGGAGACAAAATAATAACTATCTGAGTTATGAACAAAAGTTACATACAAATTAAGTTTGTACTCAAGGAGCATACACATATTGGGAAAATATGATTTTTACATTATTTCAATATATCCTACTATCTCAAGAATATATTCCAATATAATTTTATCTGAACTCACAGTTCAAATAAAATTTACATAGTGTATTATATAGCATTTTATAGGAACAAAGGATGTCCAAAATTAATAATGATATTGATTACATAAAACATTTTGCTATGATAAACCCTTATATACTAATGCTCTGTTGGTATTATCAGTTTACAATAAAAAATATGATTTAATTTTTACATTCTAACATTCTTATAACCTTTATCATCAAAGTAGGATTAATAATTATTCTAGAAATACTGAATGAGAAAATGCTATAAAAATTATAATTTTAAGAAGAAACATGATACAATTTTTTATGAAACTATTAAACAAAATAAACACTTAAAAACAAACCACTAATTGCAATTTAATTGTAATTAATTCTTTGTTTCTAAATGTTTATTTTGTAATTTAGCAGAGTTTTTGGAATAAAAGTATTGAACAAAATGGTCTTTGAATTTTTAATAATATAATTCGATATTTGTAAATGTAGTAATACAAAATAATTTGAATGATTTCATTAAAGGACTATTCCATACTTTGTTAGAAAATCTGCCCATTCAATCACTTTTGATGAAATTTGATAAACATGTTCAGGACAGAATATAGTGTTCATTACAGGGCTGCCAAGAGGAGATGACATCTGAGACTTTTGTCATGGACTCGTTATTGAAAATGGTCTGACATGCATGTCGCATAATATGTCCAATAGTTTGCAGGCCACTGCCAGAGTGCACTATCTAACACTCAAACCAATTATGCCAAAATAAGCTATTTTATATACAGGGTGTAAATTATCTCCTTCAAAAAAACTACACTACAACGAGTAGACGAATTCAGGTGATTAAAGATGATATAAGACACTTGGGGTCGCAAATCTCAAGCAACGCCGTAAATTGAACCTCAAAAAGCTGAATGGCATGGCGCTGCATAGCACGAGCCAAGTGTGGACGACTGTGTTCACTCACACTTGGCTCATGCTTTGCTTGATTGACTGTGTTTGCTTACATTTGGCATTGTAAATCAAGCAAATACACTTTGCTTGATTTACAATGTGTAATGCAGCGTCTTCTACCACAGCATTCAAACGAGGCACGGGGCCTCCAGCTTCTCGTCTGAATCCCTGTTAAGTTACAATAACATTACCAATGTACCGGTACTTTGGAAAATGATTTACATGGGTTTCAGTTTACCAATGTACCGGTACTTTGGAAAATGATTTACATGGTTTCAGTTGGAGTATTACCATACCTGAAAAGTCCCGTTTCATGCAAGTTATGGTCTACAGTGCAAAAAGTCTCGTAAGTAGGCAGTACTCACTGAGGGTAGCGCTCTTGGTACAGTCGTCTTGCTGCCAGTGCATTACCACGAGCTTCGCCAAAACACATGTACATGTCGGCTAACTCATTGTTGTCAAACTGATCCATAAGAACAGTGTATCTTGTCCAACTGGTTAAACTAAATTAATCAACAGTCAACGGTGCAGCTTTTCTGCAATGACGTTGCAGCTCTTCTTCTTCGCCCCGCCTGGGCTTCCGATTTGTGACCCCAAGTGTCTTATATCATTTTAATTGCCTGAATTTCGTCTACGTCGTAGTGTAGATTTTTTGAAGGAGATAATTTACACCCTGTATAACAGTATTTTGATAGATGAAAGTTTTGTGATTGTAAACTATGCAACTGTATAGTATAGGCCAGCGGTGGTGAACCTACGGCACGCGTGCCAGGAATGGCACGCAGAACAATTTTGCTGGTATTACTATGTATCAAAATTTATTTTCTACTTGAAATTAATTTCCTTTGAATAAAATTGATCGTTTACATTATATATCATTTTATATCTATAAACAGATTATAAGACAATATAATTAAACAAAGATAAGTATCTGTCATGTTTATTGTAAAATATCAATAATTCAAACAAGTATTAGATGTAATTTACAATAAAATACTGTATAATATATTAAATCACAAAAATTTTTATTATGTTATGTAAAATATTTTTTATATTTATTTTACTGAATATAAAATTCCTTTTTTTTACATATTTTTCATATGAAAATTAAAATTTTTCTTATTCCATACTTATTCATGCATATATTCCAGAAATATTAAATATTGCATTAAAATTGTTCATTAGAAGAGAATTAATATAAAACAGTTTTGGATGACGTTCAGTTATATCATTTCTGTTAAATGTGAATCATTGCAAATATTATTATTTGTTTCCAATAAGTCTAGCAATACAAATCTAATCTATCACATTGTCAATAATACAAAGTACATATTGATAATTCAAATTGAGGGTCTGGAAACTACATAATTCGAACTAACTTGATTCGGATATATTGAATGCTGGTCCCACAGATAAAATATATGATAAAACATCAAAAAATATATATGTAGAAGATAAAGATACATAGTGTAATAAAAAATAAAAAGCATGTCTACCAAATTAAGCTATGGCTCAGATAAATAAATGTGTTTTTAAAAACTTATAGTTTCTAATAAAAAGATATCTATACAGACAAGAAACCAGCAGACAATTATGAAAATTGATATTATCCATCATTTTCTTCTTCCTTGATCTTATCGAATCTGAAAAAAATGGTAACGATTATTTGTCAGTATAATATATTCTTAATTATATATTAATTACGCAAATATTAGAAGAAACATGTTTGGATAGAAGAAACAACTTTCATTTAAAAGAATAGCAATAGAATATTGGAGGTATTATAGTATATTAGGTATTTTTTATTTTATTCTAAATGAAATTGTAGTAATATTATATTTCATTTTTTAAACTATAATTCTTACTTTTGGAATTCATCCATAACATCTTTCAAATGAGTGTTTCGAGTCTCAGATAATGGCAAGATGAAGAATGCAGAAGTAACAGAAACGATGCCTATGATAATGAAGGGCATTCTCCAATGAAACTTCTCACTCTACAAATGTATACAATTTTACTTATTTATAAAATATGAAAATTAATAAATGAAAAAAAAACAACGTTTAATTTGACTTACAGATTGTTTTAAGAAAGGAGCAAGAATAGATCCGATTCTTCCAGTAGACAAGCAACATCCAACACCAATATTTCGAATTATAGTTGGATATGATTCAATAGTATATACATAAACTGTACCCAATAAAATATTTATGAAGAATTTTGAAAGGATTATTAAAATCACTCGCAACCAAATCATATCTAAATAAAATATTTAATAAAAATATTTTTATTTATACAAAGTTTATTTCACCTACAAGTTAAAAAACAAATAATCTGCCATCAATTTATATTATCTCCAATTATTTATTTAGAAGAAATTTACGAATAAAATGAAATGAGAATGCAATAATCAAGAACTGCTGAAAATAATACAATATTCAAAAATAATCTTTCATAAAAGTTCTAGAAAATTTATTTTATATTAATTAATTTATAAATATATATACATACTGCTTGGAACTGCAGTGATGAACAATGAAAATATTCCAGTAAGTATGAATGATATTATGATAGTGGGTTTTCTTCCAATACGTCGCAAGAGAATGTGAATAATTACTGAGCTGACGCAACCAATTATTGCAAAAATCACGTACACTAAATGTATGTTTCCTCACTGATATTATTATAGTGGGTTTTCTTCCAATACGTCGCAAGAGAATGTGAATAACTACTGAGCTGACGCAACCAATTATTGCAAAAATCACGTACACTAAATGTATGTTTCCTCCTATTTCATCAGCGTTGAAGGACAATCCGTAATTAATGAAAGTGGTTGCATTCCTTTTTAAAATAAATATCTAAATATAACACATATAATTATTCACTAAATCAAAATAATTAATATTGATGTCAGTAATAGACTTTTACTTTAATATTTAAGAGTTATGAATATCATGCTATTTTGGTATAAATTATTGATTATATGAAATCATTATTAGTCTCCAGTAATTGCGCATACATTTATATGAACAAATGCTTAAAAATCATTCATTATGGTTACATCAAATACATTATTTGTGAGCATTTGTTGATTTTTAAGCATTGGTTTTGACATACATAGTTCATAAATATTTTCAAAAGTTGCGAACACTTCTTTATGGAGTTATCTCTACTATAGTTTTACGCTGTGTGAACATCTTTCGTAACTCGATGATCTTAACGAATAGCTTACATAAGAATAACTTCATAATATATCATATTAACAAGGATTTCAATATAGAAGCAAAGCAACCTAATGGGCATTTCATAAGATTCATTATGCAATTTATGCAATCAAATTTGATATATATTTTAATTTTTAGAAATAGAATTATAATAGGTATTTGAAATATTTCATAAATTTAAATATTTTTCAAAGATTACTTATTTATTTTCATTTTTTTATGATTTAATAAAGAAAATAAAGTGAAAACGTCCTCATAATTCTTTATTTTTAGATTGCTGATGTGCTGATGTGCTAATGTGTTATAGGTAATAATTTCAGAATAAACTTTACCTCATTTACACGATTCTACATAACCATATGTCAAGTTAGGCAAATTTTCATTAATTCGAAGTGTTCCGGTCTAAAATTTTGGAGTCACCCGAATGGTTGTGTGGTAAAGCTATGGATACCATCTTGAAGGATACGGGTTCAAATCCGAGTCCCATACCTCCAGTTTTCAGGAGGGATTCGAGCCCGGTCATTGAACCCCATTTTACAACCATCCGGTTGGCTCCAACATGGGTGCTGGCCAACCTCTGTTGGGCTTTACAAGTGTCAGCCGCAAATGGCAGACAAATCTTTTCAATACCAAAATTTATATATGCATCAACAATGATAAAAGAAATTCTTTTATATATTTAAGTTATGATTGGGTTAGATGAGGATATCTTGAATAACACCGCCGAATTATATGAGGGATAAATTTTTGAGAGGGCCAATTGTAGAGTTCATCATAGGCTAACCACACCCATGATGGGTATGAAATTTTTGTTGGAAATTTTAAATTATATGACTATCTTATTCACAATTATTTCTATAGTTAAATAGTTTGTTATACTTCAGATTTTCTCTAATTAAAATATTATAGCTCATTTCATGTAATAAAGAATTATGTAATCTTCATCAATTTGTACTTTTACAATATTATAGTGGTATTAATTGTCAGTAATGAGATATAGTACATTTTGTTATCATATATTATTATATTATTTCCATTGAAAATATAGATTTTGTTTTAAACTTATAAAAATTGTATTTAAACTCAGGGCCGCCGAGAAGGGCTGACATCCATGACTATTGTCACGTGCCCGGCATCGAAAAGGGCCCGACCATCGGGCGTGAAGTGTCACATAACGTGTCCGATAATTCGCAGGCTACCAAAATAAACTTTTTTATTGAATTTTGAATTTATTGTTTGCCTTTCTTAAATAAATACTTAATGTTTTATATGGCTTTTTTTTATTAAACCAAAGTGATGCATTTAAGTGGGACCCGGACCACAGACTTGTCACGGGCCCGAAAATTTCTCTCGGCGGCCCTGCTTAAACTTACCAAATGATGAACAAAAGAAGTGTGAGTTTAGTCCAGTCTTTATTATGAAACAAATCTTTGAATGAGTAGTTTTTCTTATCATCCTGAAAATTAAAAGTAACATTATAAAATATGTTTGCTCATGTTTTTTCTGTAATAATGCATTTATAAAATAAAATTTCTAACATATAAGAAAATAAATTATATTCTGTTTGCAAAATCTGTTATCACAAGTTTGACATATAGGCCTACAAGAAAAAACATTTATTTGCAATTTTATGTAATACGATTTAATGTGAATTGCAATATGGGTGTCCAAGTTTTTAACTCAATGTATATTGTGAATAACAAACTATGTAAGAATTATAAATTTTTACGTTCTATAACTGTGTAAAACAGAAGATTATTGAAAGTTGCGTCAATAATCTTCTGAGAAAGCTGATCGTATTGAAGGTGGCCTCCTTTAATACGATTAGCTTTCTACATGACTATCAGACAGCTTTCAATATGGCGACGCACAGTGGTTCAAAATGTTTAGAAGGATATAAGTGTTTTTTCAGTATAAATAGTTTTCTGTTCTGCTAGAAATATTAAAATTTATTCCTAGTCAGATGACTAAACCAAATGTGCAAAGCACTAAAAAAATTGAAAGAAAGATCATTGGATGAAATTCTTTACGATATATAAGACATGAAAAGTGTGAAAAAGAAAATTTACTCAACGTCGGTTCAAAATGTGCTTCCAGAAACTTTAAGGCAGAGCAGTTAAGCCTCTAATGGGATTATTTTGAAAAAAAAAAATATTAAAATGTATGTTCAGTACCATGTGCTGTTTCTTAAAAGCGACACTGCGGGAGCTTATTACACAAACATTGCATAATCTGTGGTGGATCCAGAAAAGATGAAAGGAGAGACAATATAATTAAAATAAGTGTATTGATAATAATTTGAATTGTCGGGGTATATAATCCGAAAAATAACAAGAGGTACCTGCCCCTGTGTCCCTATTATTACCTCTATTAATCTGCGTATATCTATAATGGATGATAAAATTTTCTTTAATAGTATTGAAATGTATCATTTATTAATTATCTATGAACAGTATATAAATGTAATGATTTGTCTGTCTTCTCTTTGTTTTGATAGTCTCCACAGCATTTGACCTATTGGGACCAACTTTGTACAGTAATTTCCCTTGATCGTATAGGCATCCTCTATGAACAGTATATAAATAATGATTTGTCTGTCTTCTCTTTGTTTTGATAGTCTCCCCAGCATTTGACCTATTGGGACCAACTTTGTACAGTAATTTCCCTTGATCGTATAGGCATCACATGCTACTCTGGATTAAAACCGATCCAGTGGGTGAATCATTTAGAGGTATAAACACCATACGTATATAAATCCTTCAGACTTTTTGTTCGAATTCGGAATGACTCTGGCATTTCGTCACCTTGTCAAAACAATGGATTACGTTAAAATACTGTTGATCTATGTTGTGAGGAATAAGAAACAATAATTTTACTTCCAGATAATGTCATAGTGACATAATATTCTGATTAAATCAACATCAAAATTTTCCCAAAATCAAATGGATTCCATATGTAATAAATTAATTATTTGAAGAGATAACTGTTCCAGATATCGATTTCTTCGTCGTATCCTCTTTATATCTTTCTGCAGTCTTCGCCTTTATCTATTTGTTCCAGATTGTCTTCTCAAGTTAATGTAAGATCCATCTCAATATTTCAGGTGACCATGAATCTGGATAGAGCAAATGATATTTTCCTCAGAGTCTTATCACTTTATCATATTCATGGTT
This sequence comes from Olivierus martensii, assembly GCA_000484575.1. Lineage (NCBI taxonomy): Eukaryota > Metazoa > Arthropoda > Arachnida > Scorpiones > Buthidae > Olivierus > Olivierus martensii. The sequence goes on from AYEL01079263.1 coordinate 17,990, forward strand.
CAGCCACAAAAGTGCTTTATGAACCTGAAATGGTCGAGACACTCCAGTGCTTTAGCTAATATAAAAATATAATTTAATTCGCTTAATCGGAATTACTATTATTTATTCCTCACTAATTTCTGCTAATTAATCAACAGTAAAAGTATGAAAATTATTTATCGATTACTTTACTCTTTTTATCAATAAGAAAATATACTTACAGTTTTTATTTTAGAAGTTAAATGTCTGAGTGGTTCAGTCAAATCTGTTATATTTTTTCCGTTTACTTTCATCATTTTTCTTAAAACTATTTCTGCCTCATACAATTTTCCATGAGTCAATAGCCACCTTGGTGATTCTGGAATGATTCTGAGCGAAACACGTAAAAACAAACTGAAATATTTTGTCATATAACAATAAATAATTATCAAATAAATTGAATTACCTCCAAAATATTATCAAAAGTAGAGAAGGCAATGTACAAAACAGTTGCAAATAATACCAATCCTTTAAGAACCACCCAACTCCTGAGAGAATGAAGATTCCTATGTTATAGCCAATTGTTTGATATGCCAAGACTGTTTCACGATTTTTTCGTCCAACTGTCTCTAAAACTAAGGATATAATTATAGTTTTACTTATTAATTTTGCATTCAAAACTTATGAAAACAAATATGCTCACAGGTGAATATTTGCAATTAAACACTGTTAATATTCTGAAATTTTTATCTTTTGTATCCTTATTTTTTTATGAAAAATTTATAAATTTATTATCGTTCTTTATCTCACGATAGAATTTTATCAGAGTATTCATTTGTTAAACTAAAATAATATATTACTAAAAACATTTATAAAACTTAAGTTCAAAAATGTCCACAATTTTTTATTTTTTCAGTTTAATAAACATTATATTTATAAAATATATCTACCGATTCGTTGAAAATTGGAGAAATATCGAATATTTAGGACTGCTATGGAAATTGTTACTATGTAATATTTTAAACATAACTATTATTATAAAAATATTCTGGCCTTAATACCCAATTACGATTCCTTTATAGATTCTTCTGAGTAAATAAAATCGAGAAATACCTGCAGGAATGGTTTACAAAATTAAAGGATTAAAGGAAAAAAATTTGAGTTAAACTATAGTAGGAAAATATAACAAGAGTGTACATTGAAACTTTTTGAAAATACGTGATACCACTAATATTTTTATTAAAAGATTGAAGGGATTGACTTCTGTTTTTAAAAATATTCGAAATTCTTCATAAAACATTAAAATTAATTTTCCCTGATTCCTTTCGATAATAACAGTATCAATAAAAAATATTGATATTCAGTAAAATAATAAAATAAGTTATCGATATTTAAAAAATATCGAAGTATCGGTTGGATCCCCGATAGCAACAATTAACATAAAAAAATCAATGAAAGGGAGAAATATGCAAAAAGTCAAGAGTACAATCACACAAATGTTTCCTATTCGTTTAAAATTGCTTTCATAGACTTCCCAGAACTTCAAAAAAGCTGACAAGCGTATCACCTATAGCCATTGTTAAAAACTTATCTCGAAAATAACCATAAATAAACACGTTTGTTAAATGGTTATTGATTAATTTCTATAAAAAAAGTATTCATTGAATTCTGATATAATTGTCGATACCTCATTCATGTGATTCGTATATACTCTAAATTCTAGAAGTTCATTGACGTATAGGTTCATATCGCAATGCGTACACGTTTGTTCTGATACAAAATGTTTAATTGTTGGCAATTTCTTGGACAGTTGTTAATTATACTACTGTAGATATTGAAAAATCAAAATATTTCAATCATAACTTTAAGCAATTATTAAATAATACAAGAAAAGGAAAGCAGAGGAAAAATTATAATAATATTTCACTTACGTAAAACTGAGAAAGATAAGGTAAATGCGATTCTGCCCCAGGATAGCAGGAAACGAAATGCTGCGAACATCCAATAGTAAGGCGAAATCATGCAAAAAATGCCAGATATTAAATGAATAATAATCCCGTATAAGAAAACTGTTCTCCTTCCATAACTATAAATTAAAAGGAAATATTTATTGAAAGTTTTAGAACAATTTCAAATTATTTGTCGAACTTAATAAAATTTATTTTATTATTTACTTTTAAACAACTCTTATTATACATACCTATCTGAGAGATGCCCTGTCACAATTGATGATATAAGATATCCCATGAAGAACAATGATCCAGAAAATGATGCCAACCACGAATTTTCGCAAACTAAATTCCACTATCGAATAAAAGTGAATTTATCAAATCCTACAATTTAAATTCATAAATTTATACGTTACCTACGTCTTCGATAATGGTCCGCTTGTAATCAGAATGATCGTATTCCCATGATGAACAGGAAACAGTCGAAAGGTTTCCGCTTGAATTCCTATTATAAATATGTTCATAAACTTTACATTTACTATATACAGGCACTCCTCCTCTTATTTCAATGGGTGAACTGAAATTTTTCCATTCATTTACATTCATGTGGCTATATTCTGTTGTTCTAGCGCACCAATAATCGATCCTTGGTGCAAAAAATGGTTGATTTAGGAGATTAAAAGATGAAATCATGGTGATGTAAACGTACATTGATACTAAAATTTTTTGCCATTTTCCAAACCCACCAGTCAAATCTGTAAAATCTTCAATGTTTCGCTTAGTCTCCTTCGAATAAAATCAAAACATTTTAATTCTTAAGACAATATTTCATTTATTTTTCATTATTTATAATTTCTACTAAACGTATAATATTTTTTATATATAAATAAATTCACAAAATATTACCCTTCTTAATTTTTAATGATGTATTACTAGAATTAACGATATTACAAAGAATTTTTTAATATATATTTAATATTATCTTCAGGAAACTGAAAAAGTTATCAAACAATAATGATACAGAAACTATAACAACAGTTTTATATTAATTGATATCATTCAGACAACTGATTTCAAACATCAAGTTTATTTTTTGCAGAAAATGAGAGATTTATTTTTCGAAAACAATGCAATATTTGCGTTCTTTTTCTTCAGAGATCTGTTATTGACTTTTACATTGTTAATAAGATATTTTTTTTTTCTTGGTCGATTTTCTACAACTTTCTTGAATGTTGATTGTTTAATATTAGTGATAGAATGATGATATTTTTCCAAACATCCTGGAAAATTTGATAATGCTATTGATATATGTTTCAATTTATTATGTGAATTATATTCTATACTCACAGTGTTCAGAAAGTATATTTTTTAAATGCAATCGGTGTGCAAAAACTATTTGCTTCATGCATTCCTTTATAAAATAACATTTTCGTCAAAAATTTGAATATTTAGTTGTAATTCTGTGCAAAAAATAAAGTTTTTATTTGAAATCAGCATCTGTAAATTAGTTTATTATATAAATTTTCTCAAATACTGAGATTTACGCTTTGTCATTCTCCTTTGTAAGTGCTCAATAAAATAGAAAATACCGTTTCGTACTGATACCTATATATAGACATGTATAACTTTTGCACAGTTTCTGATATCATAGTCCCCATAATAAATAGCACAAGAAATTCATAAATGTTTTGTGCATTAGATGGTATGTATTGATTTGATAAGGAGCCAATATATGGGATAGAAATATATGGCATTGAAAATATCATCAATAGCATAATCATCTTACAAGATCTAGCAATTGAATATGCTAGAATAAAATCGAATACATATATATCTAGATGTATGGCCCAGAAATTCTATATCATCTTTCCCTAAGGACTAACTTTATCATGGATTTTGGCGAGAAATAAGGATTAATTATGCAGTATATTGGCATAACACCTTTCCGGACTTAAAACTGTGTAAGCCAAGCAGGAAAATCGATTCTTAAAATCCAGCTATTTATTTAAAACTTGCTGAAAGGAATTGCGGAGTTCGTGAAAGTGTAAAAAACTTCGAATGATGCTGGTCTAAAATTTTAACGCTAGGTACTGAGGAGTAGTGTAGACAGTGTCGTTCCAGCATGGTGAATTATATTTAGACCATCGCACGTCAGAATGATAAGCAAAATACTATCAGCACTAATCTGCGCGATAGGTTCCGGAAACAGATGGTTATAAGCAGGAACCAATTGACATTAAAACTAAATATATTTAAAATAATATATTTATTGGTATAAAATAATAATAATAAAATAAGTATAAATTGACTACAAGTAACATAGAATATCATCTAACGAAAGTAAAGTGTAAAGTTAAATAATGAATGTAACCTGACTTATCGGAATATAGGGTAGTTTAGTGACCCATAAACATGTCTTTTCCTTTTAGATTTTCTGCTGAATAATGTTTTCTGTAATTCATTTAAAATGGAGGAAAAATATTGACACACATAATACAATATCGATCCAACCACGACATAAGCGGAAGAAAAAGGAGAGCTGTAACAGAAAGAGAGAGACCTAAATAAGTGAATTAAAACGTTGAAGTGAGAGCTGAATTCTGTGCTGACGGTTAAAAAATTTCTTATTTCTTTTCTCCTTCCATTTTCTTTAAATTCTTCATTCATGTCAAACTGAAAAAATTAGAATCATAAATTGACTCTTCATTTGGCAAGGGAAATAATGTTTCTTGAAATGGATAGATTAAGAAACTGTCAGGTAATGTTTTCCGGTTTACTTTTATCAAGATTTGTAACCTCTAGTCATGATTTTTTTCTTTCTTAGGTATTGTTTATGGGTATACTTGGCAAGTATTACTGTATATTCCATTTCATCTCCAGATCTAAAAGTTCGTTCAAAAATAATAATGTTCCTCCTTAGTTTACTTAACTTTTACAATTTAAAGTGTATACTACTTATTATTTCATTTAATTCTGAAAAAAAAGCAATTAATTAGAATTATTTTTGAAGAGAAAGTGAAATTATTGATATATTTAAATTTGGCAAATATTCTTTTTAAAAAAATTTCCAGCAACCTCGATCTCTATAAACAGACTAATCGTCACTATAACGCTTCTGTACACCGTTATTTTTGCAATTAGTATCAATTCAAATCCGATAATACTGTTATAGGAATTAAAGAATTGAAAGCGTATACAAAACATATTTTGGTAAACCGTAAAATCATATAAAGAAGTTATTTAATTAATCAAAGAGAGGTAGAAGTGTCATGCTTTATTTGTTCTTTCGGTTCTTATAGATGATTCCAAGACAGTTATTATTGTAAATTAATCGATTGAACAAAGTCTGATTCTGTTGCTTTTCTGTTTATGCTGGACATTTGGCAGTGTATGACATCATATTGTCATAGAGCTTGCCGTCGACCAATAAATGTAAAAAAGCTGTTCGAAACCCTACAGAACTTAAACAGGTATAAAAGAATGAACTCAACATAAAAATGAATGAATTCAAATTTGTCTACAAAATATCTTCTCTATTAATATTATAGAAATCTCCAAATCTTACTCTGATACCTTCGTAAAATCATTTTTTTTTTAATTTAAAAATATGTCTAAAAATATTTAATTTTGATTTATTTAATATTTTTAATTTATTTATAAAAACTTCTATAAGTATATTAAGATATTTTGATATCAAAATTAACTGAATACAGTTATACAAGATTTCGTATTTTATAAGACTTCATGTCATATAAATACAAGATTTCGTATGTTTTCTAATTTCTTACCTGTAAGTTATCTTTGGCGTTACATGAATGATCGTCCATCTACTCCAATTTTTAATATTTTCTTTAATTTTTACAAATATCGTATTTTATTTAGGTAACTATGAAATTAATATAACAAAAATAATAATAATAAATTTAATAAATAATGCGGATGATTGTTTGGGTGATTTTTAATAAATTTACAAATAAATAGTTTGAAAATAATTCCAGATGAAACAGGATGAAAAAATTAGTTTTCAAATATTGCGAAGGTATAAAAACTTCTATAAGTATATTAAGATATTTTGATATCAAAATTAACTGAATACAGTTATACAAGATTTCTTATGTTTTCTAATTTCTTACCTGTAAGTTATCTTTGGCGTTACATGAATGATCGTCCATCTTGAAACTGAACTAACAGAAATAAGAAATGTTCTTTTTTCAATTTTACAACTTAATTTATCTGAGAAATGATAGGTGTTTACATGCGCACATTTCAGACGATATGCAAACTGATTAAAAAACATTATACGAATTATATTTAGATGTATATGTATTTTTGATATTTATATAAAATGCAAATCATTGTATGACTTAATATGTTAATTTTTGTTTGTAACTATACATAAAAATTATATATAAAGATACCACATTTAACTGATAAACGAAACTGAATTTGAAGTAATTGGTATCATAATTTCACCAACAATTTATTGTCCCATGAAGATAGAACTGCGAGTAAGGATACTACTAATACTTTGATGCTTCAATCTGACAATTTCGATAATTTGGTACTTGATAACTTTATTTCGATTGTTAATAATATCTATATTTTCCTGCCGAACTGCCTGTAATCAGATAAATTAAATTTTTATATTTGATAAAGATTTTTTAGTTACATACACACACAAAGTATATGATATGCCCATCAATCTTTTTTATATAAATATTAATGATAGCAGAGAAGTCAAAACACATAACTATGCATTCTTCTTCTAATTTCACATTATATCAATTTTAATTTTATATATTTAATTAATAAATTCTTCATAACATTGCTATGATAAATTCCTGAAGTATGGCAATCTAACTGTGATAATTTTTGAAAGATCTCTAATTCGGAGATAATTCGGAAATTTTTTATGATTATAGTTATGTTTTACAATATATTTATGATAAAACAATGATTCTAATAGTATTCCTAAATGTCCAAAAAATATCCAAGTTTCATCAATCGGTAGTTAAACTTTAGGGGAAGGTGGTGCAAGACGGGGCCACGGGGCAAGACGGTGTAGGTATTATTTCTTTGAAATAGGTATCCCCACCTGAAAAATATTTTGTCGACTTCTTAGGTGGATCCATAGGAATTTTGGGAAACAACACCACCATTTTCGAAAGTGTTGTTTTCCGGCTACACGAGGAGAAAGTATTTTCTCTGTTGTTTGAATGACTTGATCTTATTTTAGAAGAAATTGGAATGTATGACAAGGTTGGAATATTTTAACTTTCTTTAATAATAATTCCTTCTATAAATAATGATATATATTAGTAATATTTCTCGATCCTTATTAAATTTATCAGTGGCTTATTTCTTACACGTGGAGTGGATATGTCGACAAGCAGTAGTAGGGGCAAGATGGGGTCAGGAAGGCTGGGGCAAGATGGGGAAGTCCCCACCTTGCCCCAGCGTGCCTGATGTCTAAGCATGATTGAACCAAGCTCTCACTGGTCTGCAGAAGAGAATCCACAAATAAATGAAAAGCAAACGAGAAGCAGGACCAACACGTTTCTCCAGGCGGCATCCTTCCCATACCTCAAGTTATTGAAAACTATTCAAGAAAGACAAGGGGACGAAGAGGCAAAACTGCCATCCTGACCAGTACACCTTATGAAGAGCTGTTACAGCAGACCATGTCCACCTTATCAGAAAAATTAGGCCTACCAAAAAAGAAATTTACATTTAAAAAAAAAAAAAGACAAAGAAACCACAGAGGAAGAAATCAAAACTCGATAAAGAAGATACGGAATGCCTTTATTGTGGTGATTTATATTCAACAACGAAAGAAGTTTTGGTCATGTGCAATACATGCCAGAACTGGGCTCACTGCTCATGTGCAAGTATCGATGAAGACGTTACTGAAACAGTATTTATTTTTGAATATTGTAAGGAAAAATATTAGTTCCCATCTTGCCCCACCCCATGGGGCAAGACGGGGCAATTCACACTTTCAATAAATCCTTAAATTTCTCATGTGTTACATTGTTTATATTTCATAAAACTGATTCATTTTATACATTATACACAAATGGACTTAAAAGTAAACTTTCATGTTTTTATCTCTAAAAGTTACTTCTCTGTGCTTCTTTAAACCTTAACGTTCCATTATGCCCCACCTTCCCCTATATATTTTTTATTAATTAAATTGGAGAAAATATCAAAATGTTGACATTTTGACCACGGTTTTATAAATTATATTATTATTATACATTATAAAAAATATTATATATGATATACAACAATTACAATAATTGTATATAATTATTGTAATTGTTTAGAAAATAGTCGTGTTGAAGTCGTCCAATGATGAAAGAATGGGTATCAATCGCTTTACCATAGAATATTATGCAGTGAAATGTGGGTTATCCTTCTTTCGCATTTGTAATTATTTAGAAAATAGTCGTGTTGAAGTCGTCCAAAGATGAAAGAATGGATATCAATCGCTTTACCATAGAATATTATGCAGTGAAATGTGGGTTATCCTTCTTTCGCATCAATCTTTTATCAAATACTTGATCGATATATTTCCGATTATTCTTCTATAGTGTATAAGAGGAAAATTCGTTTAAGTAACTTAATGCAATTAGATTCGATTACTGCTCGGATTTTGACAAGTTTATCACGAGAAAGACTGCTGGGGAATCTCCTGATCATGTAAACATAATGTTTTGCTAATTATTTTGTTTTATAAGAAATTTATACAGAATGACAAGGATGCTGAACTATGTAGAAAATGTATTCTTTAGTGAAGAATTAATTGGCATTATTTAGTAAGAGATTATAAATTATTTTTTATAGTCATCTATTGTTTGCATTGTAGCATTTGATAAGGTTGTCAGCTCATTTTTATTTTCTCATTTCATTGCAATGAAGATATAAAGATGGTACCGATCTGTCGATTATTCAACGACGAACGTTGTGTTGTATAATAAACGTGTCGTTTGATGATGAAGTGATGTGTGGAATCCGATACTAATGAATTTGTTTAAAATACAGAAGACATAAAGTAACTCCTTTATTATCTATACGAAAAATGTTGTTTTTCAATATATATTACTTTGTTGATATTTTGAACAACACTCGAACAGATAAAAAGAATATGTTTATTATAAATTAACTTAATAATCTTCGTTCATTCAAGATTCAGTATTATTTTCTGCTTTATCATTTTTTTTGTAAGTTTATAAGCGAACTGACTTTTGAAATCTATAAATTCGTATTTTTCTCATGTCATCTTCTTATAAATCTTGCAGTGGTTTTTCAGATATTAAGATACCACGAGAAATATTTCAAAAATTAAAAATTCGGTAGAATCTTCTCTTACTTTTGAACTATGTGTGTCGTTATCATTTTCTTAGATATTCAATAGGTGCACAATAGACCATTGGTGGTTACAGTGCTTGTGCTGTATAGGCTCCTCCCTTTACATCTACATCCACATCTAGATATTCAATATCTCTTCAAGATTTCCTGTGGATAGCCAAGAGACATTGAAGGGATACTGAATATATGATATAAATAAAAAATCTCTACAGCTTATCTTCTCAACTTCCTAATTTCTGCAATTAGAATTATAATTACAGGCATCATACCTCTTTTGTTTGAGGTTATTTGGATCATTCTGATGTTCTTCCTTTCTTAATCATTAGTATATCTATGGAAGCTTAAATCTAGTAAAAATAATAACAGTTTTAAACATTGATTATTAATTAAATTAACACATAATTCTATTGGTAATGTAATACAATACATACAACTAGAAAAGGCAAAATCTGTGTTTCAACATGTGCAAATAAATATAATTGTTTACACAGATTGAGGCAACACCTAGTAAATAGTTTAATCACTAAAATAAAGTAAAATCTGTGTAAATTCTGGGTGAACGAATTATATATAGCTTCAAATATTTTTCTTTACGTTTCTGCATGACATCACATCAAACAATTGTAAAATGCAAAAGAAAGATATAAAGTATTTAAATATAAATTATGCAAATTTTATAACTATCATCACGTTTTCTGATTCTTGCTTAATATTTTTACAGAAATCATCTAAACACGTTTAGTATTTCTTAATTAAGTAAATAAATTTTTAGCAATTTATAAATGTAAACTATCCCTTGGTTAAATTTCGTGTAGTAGTATTAGAAATCAGTACAATATATAAAATTTTGATTATGTGAGGATTATAATTGTAGAAACATTAAAGGAAATTATTGGTTGATTGAACGTAAAAATAATTAATTACAAATTGTCTGATAAAAATTATAGGAAAGCGATGGATAAAAGTTTTCCATTAATTTATACAAAAATCAAACACCGCTATTGTGCATGGAATAAAAAGTTTTCTTTATTTAGTAAAATTGAAAATAAATTAATAATATATGGATATCATTTCGAAAACATTAATTTATTTACATGACATGCAATATTTGTGTTTGTAGAATGAAAAATTTCCAAAATTAAAATTCTCTATCATGATGAATCTTTCGCTGAATATAATTGTTTATACAGATTGAGGCAACACCTAGTAAATAGTTTAGTCACTAAAATAAAGTAAAATCTGTGAAAATTCTGGATGAACGAATTATAAAATGCAAATTTCCATTGTAATGCTGTTGAGATAAATATACTTAATCAGTAAAATTTTCTTTTCTTTTAAATTTAAATTAATTTCATTCTTTTTATATAACCATTAAATTAAATTCTTAAAAAAGGTTATTAATTTTTGTAAGAATTTATAAAATTTCTGTATTTTTTACTGCAAAAACTATTAACACATTGTATGACACATCAGATTAGCGCATTAGTAAAAGTCGGGCTTGCGTGTGGGCGAGAATCTGGCAACGCGAAGCGCGGCGTCGCGTTGCGCCATCTGTATACACCTATATTAGAGAATTGAAGATTCGCCGTCAACCGACTAATGTATAAAATACGAATCGACAATTCCGTTATGTTAAAGATCCACTCCAAAAACCTATACATTAGAGAATTGAAGATTCGCCGCCCACCGACAGAACTACGTGATCTAAAACAATCTGACCGCGGCGCAACTGGACGCGACGCCGCGCTTCGCGTTGCCAGATTCTCGCCCACACGTAAACTCGACTTTTACCAGCGCATTTATTATTTATATATCTTCATGAAATATAATGTATATAATAATATTTATTATTAGGAAAAGTATATATTTTTACCACGATTTTCTTCAGATTTCCTAATTCTGAAAGACATACTGCTGATTTTTCTCCTGAGTTCCAGCATTAATTTGCATAATAATTCTCTCCGTAATTCGAAATTTATAATAAAATACATTCAGCTACGTTTGTAAGGAGAATGAAAAGTATAGGATAATTGTTAATATCCCACACATGTAATATTTTAAATAACTGATGTATTTATTTACAATTTTAATACAGATACTCTTCCATTAAGGATGATCATAATGCCTTTAATATTCAGTTCGTTTTTTTAATAATTTAGAAAATGGAACCATTTAAGTTTTTAACCACTTAATGCCTGATTTTTGATATTAAATTTAAAAAAAATTGAAAAAGATATTTTTTTACTCT
>AYEL01079264.1:0-29241 GCA_000484575.1 Olivierus martensii
ATTGGCGTACATTAGTAAAAACATCAGGCATGTCACGCACATTTCCAGTAGCAACAGACAATCGGGTTACCAGATCTTCTTCACATGTTATGGGACTATTGTACACAATGCTTTTAATGTGTCCCCAAAAGAAGAAATCCAAGCACATTAAATCTAGGGAGTGCGGTGGCCAAGGAACAGGTCTGCCCTGTCCTATCCAATGCTGGCCGTAGACAGCATCCAGAAATAAAATACTAAGAAATTAAAATATTTGATGTAATTTAGAAAGGAAAATTGTTTGAATCTTCAAAAATATTAACTAAACATATTCATGTTTTGCTTTAGTCCATATATAATAAAATATCTCATCTTATTTAATATGTATTACAGTACTTCCGAATAATTAGAGTATATGCAGTGTACAGTACTATATAATACACTGCATAATTATATACTAATATACGTAATTATATACTATATACAATACTATATAATTACATAATCTTTATTTCATTTTTTAAAACACAATGTAATATTGTAGTAAATAAAATCTTAGCTTTTATAGGTAGTTGTTTCAACACATTGTCTTTCCTGAATTGCGTTGAATAACTGTGTCAGCCTTGTCTGCGTTGTTTTTTGCCTCAAATTTTTTAAAATCTCGGCGTAAGGAATATATGCGCAGGAAGTTAAGAGCCTAAAATTTGAGGCTGCGTTTAAGCATAGGATCATATTATTGTGTGCTACCTGCAGATGATAAGAACACGGTTTTGGCCTACATGTGATCTGTAGAGTGAGCAAGAATAGGCAATGAGACTTTTCAGGCAGAACGACAGAGAATACGTTTTGTAACAAACAATTTTCTTTATTAGAGAGAGAGAGAGAGAGATTTACGTTGATATAGTATTTTCACTGCTCAGCGAGAATCCGCAAATAAGCGCGAAACTGCAACGGAAATCGAATTTGTGGTTACAGATAAATTTTCGCGAATAATCGAAACGCGAATAGGGAATCTGCGAAGAACCGAGAATCAACTGTATATAAAACAAATAACACATTTATTCAAAATAAACAGGAAATGAAACATCATATTAATATATTTCCTTTGAGAGAGCTATTTGACGCCAAAGATCATACCTGGAAGAGAGAGTAAAAGAAATCTATTTCAATTCTTCATTATTTTTTATAAGGAATAAAATTTTTTACGTACTACAAGTACATAATTGCCTGTCGATTTCAGTTCTTTTAACAATTGCAGATTTTGTTGTTTGGTATGAAATCTAAATTTATTATTTTATATTCTATCAATTATATGTGTGGGGATCGGCTACCCCCCTCTGTTGTCGCGAAGTTGAGTTAAAGAATGAGAAATTAATGACGCAGTTTGATTGAAACAGGATGTATCGAATTTCCTGATTGTTCTTTGGAAGGTGATAAATTCAAGATGGTTTATTCAAATGACGTGTTAGGAATGTTACCTGACCCATCAGAACGATTATGTAAGTGAGAATAACAATCGTCCCCGGGAAAAGGGGTGAAGATGGGTCAGACACATAAAAGAGCTGGGGCAAAGAAAGTCGACGCTTTTGGTTCTGAGTCTTGACTTTGTTTAATTTGTTGTCTCTAGATTCGTGCATTTTTTCCTGTTTGCGTACCAACTCGTACAACTTTCTGGATTACAAAGAGAAGACTTCCGAGGGAAGTTTGATAGTAATATTCCTCGACTGACTCCGTTTGCTGTGTCCATTCTCGTCGATCAATTTGGACTAAAACCTGTTTGAAAAGAAACTAAAGACTGTCTGCAATATACTTTTTACCGAGATTCTTCCTCTTGGATTGGCAATATTGAAGGCTTGTTTTGTATCAGGTATCTCTCTCTCTCTCTTTGTTGGTAGACGATATTTGTGTTTATGTACAAATGTATAGAGATCTCTCTTAACAAAAATAAAGAAGCTGTTGAATTTATATTCAATGTTTGACTCCGTCTGATTTGCTGAATTGCCTCTGACTGTCATCCTTACGCGATATTTGGTAGAATCGTTCGTAGGCTCAACGCCTGTTGATTCAACTGTTCCGAATTCCATTTCCGGGTCCGGAAAGCCCTACATATGTTTGCAAATATAAATCTCAATTATGTTATGAAAATAATAGCGAAAAGGGCAATACAGTACAAAACTCTTGATCATTAAAAGGAGGTTATTGCTGCGCTTGAGGTTGCTATTTTGTGTTGCAAAACGTGGATGCAATATTTCGAAAAACTCTTCCCGCATCTATATGGCTTACATTCGTAAACCGATTTCAATGCTATTTAAAGATAGATGTTGTTTATGATATTTAGGCATCTAGAATTTCTATATGATTGTAAATAGAAATCGTTTCTAATAGAAATGTTTTATATCTTATGTACATTAATGCATTACTATTAGGTTTTCACAAAAAATCCAATTTCATTTAAAATATATTTCCATGTAAATTTTGCAAATGGGAATGCAACCCGTACCGTATTTAATAAAAAACACAATACGTAAAAATATAAGCCAAGTATACCACTAAGAATTTAAGATATTTCTTATAATTAAGATGCAGCCAATTTGATTGATGGTAATGCTTTAATTTCTTTAAATAGTCAACCAAGTAGCCGCATCTAAATTTTAACAAAGTCGGAGCCGGTGGAAATATGCTTCAACCTTGGAGGATCGGGAAATTGATATTTTCAGGATAGGTTCGAACTCACCTTGTTGAACCGCCTCTTTCACCTGAGAGTTGATTCCATCACGGATGTGAGCGGTACGAGATGGACAATAGAATTTACATTCAACTAATAAGTACTTACATATCTCCGATAATGAAGATTTGTAGATAGTAAAGATTATTGGAAAAGAGAAAAAAATAAATTTCACTAGAAATAAGCAAGTAAATTTCTCTGGTTTATTTCTCTATAAGATAATTACAAAATACATACAAATAGCAAACATTGAGAGATTTTCACTGATTTCTCAAATGTGTGTTTAAAAATCACTGTATTTCTGTAATTTCCTATAAAATTATTTATATAAAATTTCTAATAAAAAATTCATATAGACCATATTATAGGATAGATAAATCACTCTTATAGTTCCACTTGGAAGTTTTCAAGGAATACTTGTGATATATCTGCTCTAAGATCAGGATTCATGCCAATATTCTTTTCATATTGCCTATGTTACAATTTATGCCGCTGCATAAAATTACTTAATTGATCTACTAAATTTAAAATTGAATAAACTTATTCATTTATTTGCCAGGATGTTGAAGAATCATTGAAGGAGAAATATAAAATTTAAAAATGTAAGCAAAATACCAGATGATAAAAAGTTGCGATGTTGATCTAGTAGAAAAATTCATCGATGGCGCTATACCTAACAGTCCGTTTAAAATTAATATACTGTAATTCAGAGTTAAGAAATATTGAATATATTCGTTTATCAAAGTTTAGTTTTAATAAACTCAGGAAAGTTTGGCGATCCGAGAACTTACAACTTTTAACTTACAATTGATATAACAGTTTTCTTTTTAATTTGCCTTTTATTAATACCTCATCTTTTAACCAACTGTGCTATTTATATGTATTTTGTAATTATCTTGTAAACACTGTATTCTCATCTGTTTTTAGTGAGCACTTTGCTTGTTTCTTCATAAACTTTTGCTACTTAATAGTACAAAATAAATAAATATCTAACATTATTTTAAATATTTATGTTAAGATTAATTAATCTAATGAAATATATTGATTTAAATAGAATTATTTCGTTTAATGAAATCTATATTTGCTCATTTAATAATCAAAGTAAACATACCTGTCTCTTATAAATAGTAGAGGAACAGTAAGAATAGTTAACTGCATCAATACATTAATAAACCATGAATGAAGAAGAATATTTGACTGCAAATGTAAAAGTCATATAATATGTACAAAATAATTTTTTTAAATATATACTTTATACTATTTTTTAATTTATATAATCACAATTATGATAGAGCTTTTTAAATATATACTTTATACTATTTTTTAATTTATATAATCACAATTATGAAAAAATAATTAATTAATTCTTAATAAAGTTACTTTTTTCTTTAGTAATATTCATTTCTCTTTAGAATAAATTATTTCTTATATTAATAAAATCATTTATAGTACACGTATACCTAAGGAGAAAGAGTGAGATAATAGCAATTATAGATATGGATTTGAAAGATCATAAATTGATGCACCCTGTATATGGAGTCAAATTTAATGTTTTAAGAAAATAATGGAATTTAAAAAGAAAGATTTAAAGGTAATTCATACAACACTTTAAATATCTTCAATAGCATGAAAATTAATATTTAGGATTATTAAAAATATCATCTTTCTTAGAAAAATGTCTTGTAATTAAACAAAAGTTTCATAATTTAAGTGAAAATACTCGTATCAGTTTGAATAGAATTTCAAGCTGGTATTTTAATATGAATAATCCGTAATTACTTTCATTAAAACTTTTAAATAATGCTTATTATCGGAAACTTCGAAAAATTCTTCTTATAACGAAAATACATTCTAAATTCATAAAAATGAAACAGAATGTTACAAATACATCGGAGGATTGGTGCGTGCTATGCTACCATTCTGGAAGACCAATTCCCGAATCCCATAGGTTATATTCTAGGCTTCCACTCATTCAAAGTTTCAGGAGGACTCCGGATCCGATTCTTTGAACCCTTTCAGTCACCTGATAAGAAGGTGCAAAAGGTGGAGGATATATATCAATGAAGTGGGAGGCCCATGACAAATAATGGAATTCTACGCTGTTTAGTATCGACCTGGTAGAATGCGGTATTAAACTATATAAGGAAAATTGTTACAAATACAGCTTGCTAATATTACAATTTATCAAATTAAGCATATTCTTTGTTTGAATGAATATGTATTGAGTTAATTGTTTGAATGATATTGAGTGGCTGATTCTACTGCTCAGTTGATTTAAATTATAGTATAAATCCATTTGTATAAAGATAGCATAGAGGTTAGGTTAGGTTAGTTAGATTAAGCCGCCATATCCTCATGGGATATTCTCTATCTGGCAGCGGCCACTTATAGAGCCCATCACAGGCTGGCCAGCACCCATGATGGGGTCAACCGGATGGTGCCCATCACAGGCTGGCCAGCACCCATGATGGGGTCAACCGGATGGTTGAAATCACAGGCTGGCCAACACCCGTAATGGGGTCAACCGGATGGTTGAAGATGGAGTACAACAGGCCTGGTCCGGACCCCACCTGAAAAACTGTAGGTGTGAGACCCGGATTTGAACTCGGATTCTCGAGGGTGGTATGCCAAAGCCTTACCACGCGGCTATCCGGTCGACATAGCATAGAGGTAAAGCAAGAGTCTAACTATAGTGAATAAAGTAAGGGGACAATAACTGAATAGAACCCTATAAAAACTTAAAGGTAACTGAACTAGAAATAGATTAATAATAATTAGTGGATATAGATTAAAATTAAAATAATAAGGTCTGGTGGATATAATAATAAATAGTAAGAACACATTCAGTGTAGAGTAATGATTAGCTATATCCGCACTCCCTCTCCACGGCTGCATTAAACTAGTGTGACAAGTGTGTAGGTAATGGTCTGGAACCTTTCAGTTTGTTCCCAAGATGCACAAGACAGGAATATGGTCCTCAGTCGCCAACAGCACTGGAAATCCAGGTTACGGCAGCAACTGGAGTATGGAAGGTGTAGGGGGTACTTAAGAATACCTGGGTAGGGACTGGCTGCCTTCGATTACTGACTCTGCCTACGTATAATGGCGATCGCTTTCGATAATAGACCGCTTACAGTAACTGAAGAACGAGGCAGCGAAGATCAACTGGCACATCATTAATCTTAGCGAAGTAAGAAAGAAAGACGAAAATCTCACAGAACTTCGAAACGGATACCTTTTCTACGACCGACGGAATGAGATCAATACTAAGAAAGGAATATGATTTCTGATCCACAAGGACATCGTAAACAACATCATCAATTTCAGCAGCAACTTAGACCGAATAGGGCAAACAACAATGAGGATTTCTAAGAGTTAGTAACTGAAAATAATACAAGTGTACAGGGCCGCCGACAGATATTTTTCGGATCCTTGACAAGTTTGTGATCCTGGCCTCACTTAAAAATGAGCATCATTTTGGTTTAATAAAAGAAATCATACAAAACAAATATTTATTTAAAAAAGTATACAATAAATTCAAAATTCGATACATTTATTATCACCCTGGAAGGATTCTTCAATGTTAGATAAAACGAAGCTAACCGAAACATTCTAATTTCGGCCAACAACATGGTGGAGGCGAACTTAAATTCGACGATATAGAAAAATGACTTTGTTAGGATATAATCATCACACTTATTAACATAAATGGGATACGTCTGGCCACCAAAACAAAGTCAATTTGCTATACTGTCGAATTTACTTTTGCGACCGCCATGTTGTTGGCCGAAATTACAACGTTTCGGCCAGCTTTTTTTTTCTAACATTGAGCAGTCTATTCAGTTTTATCACGCACGGCCTACACCATACAGTTTCATACTTTACAATCATTTATTTAATTAGTTTTTACTTTACAATCGCAAAACTTTCGTCTATCAAAATATTGTTATAGGCCTATAAAAAATAGTTTATTTTGGCAGGATTGCTTTGGGTGGTGGCTAGTGCACTCTGGCGGAGGCCTGCAAAATATTTATCGGATACGTTATATGACATACTAGAACAGATGGTTGGGCCCTTTTAGATGCTGACCCGTGATAAAAGTCTCAGATGTCATCCCCTCCAGGCGACCCTACAAGTATATGCACCGCAACCAGCTGTGATGATGAAGCGATAGAAGCCCTATATGAAGACGTAACTGAGGAAATGAATATCAGTCCTGCATACTTCAAACCGTCAATCGTCGACCTCAATACAAAGTTGGAAGTAGTCAACAGGATGAAGAATATATGAGGAAATATGATATCGATATACGAAACGAAAATGGCACGAGATTAGTAGAATTTGAATCCACACCAAACTGAGGAAAATGGACACCTTCTTCATTAAACCAAAAGACTGTCTATTGAGAGAAACAAAGACATATTCACCATTCAAAACATTAAAATCTGTTATTATTCTTCATAGAGAATGTAAAAAAGAAAGCAACTTTTGAAAGAAAATCAGGCATCTTTGGTATCGAAACATGAGAAAACTGTAGCCGAACATATATGGGAACAGGAAACAGATCTATTTAATAATTCAGAATTAGTGGAACCTCATGATGTAGATAAAATGATTGAAATATACCGAGTTTGTAATGTATGTATTAGAAAAATAAATTTGTTAATTATTATGGTGAAGTTGGCACAATTAACGGCATTTCCTAATAAAAAATAAAATATTGAAATTAGTCGATGGTGCACGTTGAAATTTAGCTGTAGGCCTATATATATATATACAGCTAAATTTCAACGTGTGTTAAAGTGATACACATACACGATTCGATGACGTACAACAGGTATATCTCAATTCCAGCAGTACATCATTTGTATCCTAATTTTTGTGGATTTCCTGTCATTTTAAAATTGAATAACGGTCAAGCACATTACAAATTTCAGTGTCAGAAATGGGGTAATTACAAAATGATACAAGATTACAGATTGTTAAATTATAGGAACATTGAATTGTCCGTAAAATAACAACCAGTGATTATATTAGAGAAGTTGTATTCCTTCCACGTATTAAATTAAACATCCGATATTTCTGCAAATAGATTACCATTTATATGATATCGACGATAATTTTAAAAATTTTAGCTTGCAATTGCAAATAATAAATCCCATGGCAGAATTTTGGAATTTACATGAATAGACTATTATACACTTGTAGATAGTTTTGTGTAGCATTATCGAGATGTCGGTCAAAGAAAGATATTAAAATTCAATGCCAAGAAAAAATGATCAAAAGTTTTTCGTAGATTATTTTAATTAGATTTTTATTATTTTTTTGCCTGTGTCCGCTTTAAATAAATTAATGAAACAAAGGCATTGGACTGCCTTAGGAGACCAGTGGAATGGAGTTTTGCTAGTTCATTCCTTACTTTTTACATGTTATTCGTTTCGATATTTATTTTTTTTGTTTGAAAGTATTTTGAATGTTCCAGCATGTTATCTTTCAACTGTTCGTTATACTTTGGGAAATATGGAGTTTAATAAATTTTTAAAAAATTAAACTTTTGTAATTATTTAAACTTTTAAATCTTTTCTTATTTTAACATTACTTTATTAATCACAGTTTATTCTAATAGACGAATTTTATTTATAATTTCAAGCAGATCAAAACAATTGCTGTTTCAAAAATTATTGCTGTTTTCATGACTTACTCTATTGATTACATAAAAGTTATTTTATTTTGAATGATAGAATAATTATTCTACATAAATAAAGAATCGGATAAAAATATTATACTATGATAAATTTGAATGTATTTACTTGAATTTCTTTGTCGTATAAAAAGTAAATATGAAGAACGAATTTCCACCAGTCTCTTTCAAAAATATTTCCGTGTTGAATAATATAATGCCAAAAATTACCATCTCCAAGGACAGGTAAAATAATCGCAATCGCCAATACGCAGAACATGGGAACAGTTAACCTGAAACATAACAACAAATAAAACTTAAGAATATAATAAAGTGGAGTAATTAGAATCGGTACAACAATGGTAATCTGAGATAATTCAGATCATTCAAAAGAATTGTTTGTATTTATAAAAAAAATCTTGCAATCTCTTGGCTTTCTGCCTGTATAGCAGTTACGAGGATATGACAAAATATTTGTTTTTGAAGAAAGATAACAGTTTTCCGGATTTTTCTGGAATATATATACACTGACGGACTATATATATATGAATTATTCCTTAAGTTCCAAAGAAGTTCTATTTAAATGAACAGTTTATCTCACACATTTATAAGGAATATTTAAATGATAAGATATTATTAATCAATGAGATTTTTCTTACCTGATGGTTCTCTTTATCAGAAACATAAAGTACTGAATGATAGAATAATTATTGTTTTCTTTTCGGAAATAAGATAATATGAATCCACTATATTAAAAAATATTTCTGGTATTAATTACTGTATATTAAAAATATTATTAATAAATGTTTATCAAACTTTTAAGCATACCATTAAACAATTTATATATATATATATATTGCAAGATATATTTTTAATTATTAGCCAAGCTATTTATTTAATTTCATCATTCATAATTTTATGGTTATTTTCATTTTCAGTATATACAGTATTGATATTTACCATTTTCATGAGACATCATAGGCGATCATATTTGATCATAAATAAGAGCGGTTTTCATTCAAAATTTTCCTGATCATGTCTATTCATAATCTATGCCCCATTTCTGATTTTTCGGACATCTTGTTCAGACTATCAGTTTCTCGTTTCATTCGTTTCATATAAGCATCAGACTGAAAATATTGCAAAATTCTCATATTCTGCAATGAACTAACCAGCTTTGTTTGCTATGAAGTAGACCAGAGGTCCAATTTTGATCTTTTTTTAAGAAAACGTTTATGAAGCGTTTTATTATAGTTGAAGCAGATTAGGCAGTATTATACCTCAAATAATTAAACTTGACGTAAGCTGTGTGATAAAATAATGGCTCAGTCATTGGAGAATCTCAATACACTTATATGAGTCCCACATTTCCTGTTTTTCATGATTATCCCCGTTGAACACCATCCTTTCGCCTTCTAATTTACTATTTATGATTGGTTTATGATTTTTATAAACCATCCATCACGGGAGATGGATAGTTTATGAAAATCTATAATTAATTTGTTTGTCCTATCAAGATTTTCCTTTAAGAAAAGTATTCCTTTCAAGATTTGGTTGCATAATTATTCTAATCTAACCTAACTTAAAGTAAATTATATTTTCTCGAGTGGGGCGAATGCCCACAACTGTAAATGTACTCTGTTTTCACTCTAAAATATCTATGTTAATTCTCGGGTCAAACATCTGTAGAATTATTTCAGGAGAGGTTATGCCCTTATCTTTGAACCCAAGGCTGATCCCTCTACAATGTATGCGGCCCGCGGTAGGGATTTGACAATCTTTCAGTAATAATACCCAATATAATATTAATTCGCTGAATAATACTCACCGAATGGTTAATGACTACAATGAAAACACATTTCGAAGAAATAAAGAAAAATAATTTTTGAATATATTTACTATTATAAAAATATTATTATATGTTTCAATATTGTTTACATTTGAATATGGTTCTTTTTATCATCTTACCTGAGAAAGAAGAAAGTTTCTATCATTATTGTCATCTGATTATAAATGCCATAAAAATATGTGCCAATATCATGTAAAAGAAAGGATATATTTCCTGTAACATTGAAAACAGTTTATTAAGAAATATGTATATTAACATCTTAATAATTAGTTGAAATACTGATATCAATGTGTCAGCTATATCTTTGTACTTGTTTCATGATAACATAGATCAGCTGTCCACGAAATACAATATTCATAAAATTAAAAGAGTTTAATAGACACTTGTAGATAGCAAATCTATCATATAATACCAATAATATTCAGAAACTTTAAAAGGTAATTCATAAATTCGAACAAAATAACAAGCAACAGGATTAATTCCATAAAAATATAAATGTAAAAGTGAATTCTTAAAAATATTGTAAAAATTTCATAACTCGTGAAAAAGAAAAATCATACTTAAAACAACTATCTGATAAGAAAAATTTTTATATTCTTACCTCCTATTGTTGGTATTTGAAGAAAAAATAAACATATGTGGGAGTATATTATCACGTATACTAATGAAACCTTTATTCCACAAATGTACCTCGTATTTTCTTTAATATTTATAGAAAAAAGCTTTTGTACGGATTTAAACGGTGAGGCCATAAGTATGATTTCAAGCAATCTTCCTGTAAATAAGAAAATATTCACAATAAAATGCATATATATATATATATATACCAGGTGTTTTCCTTGAAACCGAACACACTGATTTTTGGCATGGAGCCAATTCTGATGCATTTATCACGTCAGGAATCGCGCATCCGTACCACCCTTTTTCTCGGAAATGTGATGAGAGAGGAAGTAGAGGAAAAAATTTTGATTACCAAAGTATACCTGAAGAATCGAATGGGCATGATAAAAATTTTGTGGGCCCATCGAAAGTAGGGGCATAAGGGGTCAACTATGAAATCTTCAAAGAAAATCAATGCCGATTTTGACATAATTTGAATAATTGGAAAAACAAACAACTTTTGTTTTGAAAGTTTTTTAATATCACTTACGGATTGTGAGATACCAGTTTATCATTTACATTTTCGTTTTCGTATTTAACTGGTTTTTGTTATGACATTTATTTTTAAATTTATATCAGAATTAATAATCTCAGTTTGATGAAGAACTGATTTAAACAAATTTCAAATAATTCTAATATTATACTGTATATTGTTGAAATGGCATTCTTACCTTTATTTATATAAAAATACTTTAGAATCAATATTTCCAGTATAAATGCTACTACTTGACATACAATAAAGAAGGAAAACACTGTTCTAAATGTGGGGGGAATATAAATTAATCAAATTAATTAATAAAATAATATTTTCATGTATAGTTAAATGAAAATGCTCTTTGCTGCTTCAATAATGCAGATTTGATCATTAAATCTGCATCTATTATGCAGATTTAAGGCAAATTCTGGTACTCTGTAGTAGAACTCGAACCGGAGGTGTGACAAGTCTCGCCATCAGAGTTTAGCATGGAGCCATACTGAAGAACAAGGATTTTTGGACTTGTTTCAGCCCTTTATGAGTGCTATGGATGTACACAGATGCCCTCTGTCAGTTCATTCCTTTTATTATGCTTGAATAGCCCCATCTGCGGTACATGCGGCGGCATCTTTTTTTAGGATATCTCACAATCCGTAAGTGATATTAAAAAACTTTCAAAAGTTGTTTGTTTTTCACAGTTCTATCCACTTAAACCAAAATCGGCATTGGTTTCCATTGGAGATTTCATAGTTGACCCCTTGTACCTCTACTTCATACTGGCGATTGGGCTATTCAAGCAGTAAGAAGAATAAAAGTCAGACTGAGGGCATCTGTGTACATTGCCAAACATTATTGAAGCAGCAAAGAGAAATTCTGATGAAAACATTTTATTCAGTTTGATGAAGAACTGATTTAAACAAATTTCAAATAATTCTAATATTATACTGTATATTGTTGAAATGGCATTCTTACCTTTATTTATATAAAAATACTTTAGAATCAATATTTCCAGTATAAATGCTACTACTTGCCATACAATAAAGAAGGAAAACACTGTTCTAAATGTGGGGGGAATATAAATTAATCAAATTAATTAATAAAATAATATTTTCATGTATAGTACAATATCATTTAATATAAATATATATATGTAACACAAAAATTTGCGGCAAATCCAAGTATCTTAACTTTGAATTCACATATTTTCTGAATTTGAACAGAAAAATTTTCAAAATGATGTTATTAGACTTCAAAGATCTTCAGGAACTGTGAGTTTTTATGTCAAAAGTTTGTTTATTTCTTAGGTAGAGTTTTTTAACTTTTTAAGTGAAAAATATTCGGTTTTGCCCCATGAGTAGGAAAAACCATTTAAATATTTATGAATCAATCCACATTTTCAAAGTTTTTTATTTACAAAAATAAGAAAACACTGTTCCTTACTTTATCAACAAAAATCACATTTAAATGTGCCCTCATTCCCTTGAGTCTTTTTCAAATTCATCTGTATTTAAAGAATACTCAAGCGCTCAGTAGTTACACAAGCAATACTGAGTCTATCATTCTTTTGAAATGAAATGTGAATATACTGCAGTTTGTTACAAAATATGCAGACTTCAGTGTTTTCTTCCTCCTATAAGGATGATTCTGTATTTTCAATGCTTTTTTCCACTTTTCTTAACCTTGATTACTTTTCCCCTTTCGTTTGATTTTATGCTTCCGCATTTCACGTCACTGACTTTTACAGTTTCAAAAAGTATTCATTTAGAAGACATCATATCTTTTTTCCGGATATATCGGGTAATGAGGTATGGATACTATCCTGTTTTGACTCATCACGAATATGTTTTAATAAAGTTGCATATATACATTGAATGATGCGGTAAAATATTGATTAATGTGTTAAAATATTTCTTAGAAGTTAATGAATATAGAGGTAGACTTATTCATAAAGATTCTTCTTGAATTTGGCACTAGAGAGTGGTATATGTTAATCACAAATTCGAAACATCTCAACACAAAAACTTTTAAAAATTTTAGCAATGCAACTAGCCTGCACTATGGTCTCTAATTCAGTTTCTACTGGCATAGTCGTGGTTTACAAGCAATTTGTGAGTTCCTTGCAAGATTGCAGAGGTCATCACGGAGATACAGTGGCACCCGCTTTTGCCCCATCTTTCCCTACTGGGCGAAACAAACCTGCGGACTCTTTCGGATTGTAAGAATCGACGTCTGAGCTGAGACCCTATGATAAATTTTTCTAAGGATACGACCCGATACTAAAATTAGAATCCTCCGAAATAGGAATTCGAAGCGTTTCCACGCTGCCAATTCTGTTAACATTCAAGACAACAGAATTCACAACGTGGAAACGCTTAGAATTTCTATTCTGGAGGATTCTAATTGTAATTTTGGAGAATTTCTATTCTGGAGGATTCAAAGGCCCATTACGAAAAGCAATCCTATCTCATTTTATTAATAACACCAAAGTTAAAATAGTTTACATAAACTTCTAGGCCGCGGGATAAAGCTGTGGCTTACAACCCTGCAGGATACGAGTTCAAATTCGGGTCCCAAAGTCCTCCAGTTTTTTATGCAGGGTCCGGGACCAGGCGGTTTACCTCATCCTTCAACCATCCGGTTGACCCATCATGGGTTTTGACCAGCCTTCGATGAGTTCTATAAGTGGCCGTCCCCAGATACAGTTATCCCTCGTGAGATATGGTGGCTTAATCAAACTAACCTAACCATAAACTTTTCGCTATATAATAATTTGAAAATAAATTATAACCTATTATAGATTAATTTTTTCTGTGCAAGTTTATGTCACTTTCCACTATGTTGATACTAAGCTTCAGAGCATTCCAGTTCCCACCATGGGACATCCATACCCTTACTGAGATCAACCGACAGGTGGATGGAGTTGAATGGACCGGGCCCGCCCTCCTGAAAAAATCTGGAGATGGGACCAGGAATTAAACTCAGATCCAACAAGTTGGAAGTACAGCGCGCATTCACCGCAACCATCCTTCAACATTATTGGATTAAATCTAAAATTATAGTATAATTATAAAACGATAACATTTTTTAGTTTTCTCCACTCATTCATTTGACTTGCTGCAATATAACATTTGAATGATGGCTACTTGATAGATATATTCATACCATTATACCACCAAGTATTACATGAATCCTGCTAACCTAATTAGAATGGAAACAAAATTAATCTAAATGAAACCAATCAAGAAAATATTGTTGGCCCGATAGCCGCAATAAAAGCGTGATGTGCTTCTATAATGGATCAAGATCAAATTCATAGTCTCACAAATCCAGTTTTTCGTAAACGTTTTTACTAGACCGTTGAAGTCCACCCTCATTTTATGTTTGATTTTACAAAAGGTGGGGCGAGCCTTGTTGGATATTATGAAGTCCTTCGCTTAGTATTTATTAAATATAAACAGCTTAAAACCACACAGGAAACACAGTTCTAAATAGATCTAAAATCATCTACTTTCCGAATTTAATATTAATTTATTCTTTATTATATATTTGGAATTCGTTAGCTTACTGTGTCCAATTTTCTAAACATTTAGGCAGCATAGGTGCAATGATAGCCACATTATTGCGCAGAAGTGACGGTAATCGTTCTGTAGATCAATGTTAAGTGCTAATAATGTCAATATCAGTTGCCTTTATAACAGGGGTTCTTAACCGGGGGTATCCATACTCTTGGGTATGGGACTCGATCTCTGTGTAGTGGTATTTATTTAATTTAATTTATTGAATTTATAAAGTTATTAATGCTTATGATTTTATTTCATGTTCTCTTTCTAGCAGTGTTGCCACCTAGTCAGTGATCGAAATCCGGACACTAAAAAAATTTTTTTTCATATAATGTTTATTAGTTATATAAAATATAGAAACATGAAAAAAGTCAACGTCTGACAAAAATACAAATAATAATGTAAATATTAAATAATTTTTAAGCAATATGATATAAAAGTTTAAAAAATTGATAAAAATCACAGAACATAATAGGTTCACGTTTTATTTATTGCCTTAAAAATATACAGGGTGTTGCAAAACTATATTTCAGAAATGTAAAGGCAGGTAGAGGGGACCTAAATAAGCAGATTTCGTACAGGAATGTGGGTGCGGAAATGTAGCGTTGAAGTGCTAGCACGTCCTGGACACTGTCTACGGCCAGCATTGGATAGGACAGGATGGACCTGTTCCTTGGCCACCGCGCTCTCCAGATTTGATGTGCTTGGATTTCTTCTTTTGGGGTCACATTAAAAGCATGGTGTAGGATAGTCCCATAACATGTGAAGATCTGGTCGCCCGATTTCTGTTGCTGCTGGAAATGTGCATGACATGTCTGACGTTTTTACTAATGTATGCCAATCCATGCGCCGCCGCTGTGAATCTTGTATCGCTGTTGGTGGTCGGTCTTTCGAGTAGCTATAGTAAATTGTTTGATAAATTGTTGTTTTCCTTTGTCTTTACTTGTCTTTTCACTTACCTGTTGTTAATATTGCTAGCACTTCAACGCTGCATTTCCGCACCCACATTCATGTACAAAATCTGCTTATTTAGGTCCCCTCTACCTGCCTTTACATTTCTGACATAGTTATGGAACACCCTGTATTTCTTATTGCTCGGCGCTGCTTCGAAAATCTTTTTAGTTTTTATTATTTTATCGAAAAAATCAGTACAATTAATATTTAAATTATTACAGATTAATAATTCTGCTTTTACTTTTTCTGCTGTTAATCTATTTCTTTTATCCCACCATAATTCGTTCATTGAAGAGAAAATTCTCTCAATATATGCATTGGATGTTGGAATGTTAAGTATAAATTCAATTAATTTTTGTAACCACTCTTGATTAAATTTGCAACTTCGTCTCCTCTTTTTTGTTTCAGTTGTCATATTTCCTATTAATGAAATCTCTCTTTGTGCGTGTGTGCGTGTGTGCGTGTGTTTTTTGTGTGTGTGCGTGCGTGCGTGCGTGCGTATTTTACTTTTATATTATATATACATAATATAAAAAATATATCTATATCTTAATGTAAATTAAGAAACAGATTCAAAATTAATAATAATTAACTACTCATATACAAGATATAAAATTACGTTGAAATTATGTCATGCTTTTACATAGTCTTGTAAAGCTAAATCAGAAAAAATATTTCCTTAGTTATTAAAAGAGTAATTGAATTATTTTGTTTTTGATCTAATTATTTATTTATATTGCAGTTAGTTATCACTGACAGCTACATGCACAACATCTTAACTACAAAAAAGCGATGGTTTTCAAAAGATATATATGAAACAAACAGGTATGAAGGAGTAGGTAAATTAGTTTTAATTTATTTAAAAATGTTGAATCAATATTCATTTCATATGTTTCTCTTTATAGAGAATATTTTCAACCATTTAGAGTTATGGCATCTTATATACCTACTCGGATGGGAGGAGAAATAGGTTCATTTTTTGCTATAATTTATTAGAGTTAGCAAATAGACTGTGGTAAGATAAATTGTAAATATAGATTAAATTATTAAATCAATTGTTTAGTAATTTTAACTTTAAAAAAATTTTTTAAAAATTTAAAACGATTTGCCTAAAATTTCAAATTAATTAATATTTTTTAGATGTATAGTATAAATAAGAAATTAATCGATTCGACACCTTTAAATTATTTTAGAGAATCTAAACATGGTGAGAATTAATAATGAATTATCATATAATTTTAGTAATATCTCTGGCCATCATGAACTCTCCATTTTACGTCTACGGATTGCCTAAGTGAGTAACAATAAAATATATTGATCTCTGTTGACAATCCGATTATTTATATGAAAATTATTTCATTATTAGATATCTTCACTTTGGTGGAATTGCAGTTGTAATTGGTCACGAATTTTCGCATGGGTTTGATCATATGGATTTTGAGAAAGGTTGATATATATATAATTTTTTTAAAATAATTTAAAAATAATTATACGCTTTTATTTTATTCTAAATTATGCCATTGAATCATTAAAATCTTATATACAAAAAATGGAATTGAAAGAAATATTTTAAAAATTTCCCTGTTAATACAATTTTATATTGCTTTTTAACAACGAACATTTACGCATTAAAACAGTTTAAAAGTAACAAAAATAAATATAACTCGTAACTAGGAATTCAAAAAATACAAGGATACTTTAATCCAATAATTTATGTTTGTGTACTCGATATATTTGCCTCGACATTTTTTGAATATTGATGTTTTCTCTCGATTTTTGAAATGAGAGGATCGCGATAAATATGATTTGTAATTCTATAAAATGAGATAAATTAATACGAAGAACAAAGAAGCTAAAAAAAGAGGGACGAATTACGAGAATCGAGGGGAAATAAACACCATCGGGATGGCCTCTACATAACTTCGTTCCCAGCAACATAAATCCCGAAAAGAAAACAAGGGTTAAGTTGGGAATGGGGACCGTGTTTGTGCAGGTGTCCAGAGAAGGAGTCAA
Source organism: Olivierus martensii (assembly GCA_000484575.1). Lineage (NCBI taxonomy): Eukaryota > Metazoa > Arthropoda > Arachnida > Scorpiones > Buthidae > Olivierus > Olivierus martensii. The sequence goes on from AYEL01079264.1 coordinate 17,893, forward strand.
CCGTGATAAACAAGATTCGAAATACGTCGAACCCGGGAATCTTAGGGCGAAGGTCAGATGTTTAGTCCTGGAACTTGCAGCATTCATCAGGAGTCGATCGCCAGCCTCCGTTGAAGAAAGACGCAGGTAATCGACCTAAACATCTGTTCGCCAATCACCATTGAAGATATACGCACAGAGACGATTTCCAACTTCTGTAAGAGATAGACATAGAATGAAAAGTTAATGCCAGTCCGAGAACGGGATGATAGAAGGGACGACTATTGTTCAACTCCCTTCCACAACTGGCACTTCCTAATTTTCACAAAATCGGGACAAGCCAGCAAATAAAAGTTCCAAACTTCTTGCCATTTGCATCGAACGAGAAATTAATGGAAGTTGCAATAGAGGAGAATCGCATCAATCTCTCTCCCACTGACGGCTTTACAACCTTCACCAGTTTCTGCTGAGCAAGACAAGATATCGCACCTCAGACCCTAGGTTAATAGAAGAAAAGTTCCATACTGAAAGAGTCAAGTTCGGACGGGAGGGATCACCGATTCAGAGAAGAAACCCCCCGAAACCACACACATCGACCACCATCATCACCGCATCTATAAAAGGTCTACCATGACAAAAGAACTATCAGAACTCTAAGAACTTGTGAACTATCGGTGTTGTGCCACAATACTATCAAAGTTGAAATTCAGCAGGACTCTGGAATATTCAAGGTATTTGTCCTCCCTATTTGGGAAATGATGTAATTCTCTCTCAGTAACGAATAAAGAACTAAGGTTTTAACCATACGATCTGTTTGTAATTGAATCCTTGAGCACCTCTCCATTCTTATTCACAACTATAACCCACACATTATCATTCTGCCAGGCAAACCCGCGGTCTCTTTGTATTGTTCACAACGAGACCGACTGGTGTCAGATCCTGATGTTATCCACGCAAGGCTAAACACTGTGAAATTATATCGTCCGTGGCATCTCACATTAATATCGTATAGTATTTATAATTATGTATTATGTTATACTGTACATCTTTACTTTATATGCTATAATATTTCAGGAATTTCCATTTCTAATTAATTATTTCTAATCAGATAAATAATAATTTATTAATATATAATAAATAAATTAAATGATTTATGACAATGTTATTTTTTCCTAGAGAGAATAGAGAAAATGAAAAATTCTACAGATGTAGATGATGAAGAAATAGGCTTAATGGATTGGTCTGATGAATTTATTGAAGAATATAAGCAGAGGAAAGATTGCCTGATTAATCAGTATTTTCAATTTCCCTTAGAAGGAAATCTGACGGTAGAATATACAAACTGTATATTGTATTATCAGTTATGATTTTATTTATAGAAAAATTGTGAAAAACATTTTATAACATGTGGTTTTTAAATGATAGGAAATTATTAAGCAATTTAATCATATACATTTTTATCATCTTTCATGATAGATGTTTAGAAGTTTCTTAATTACACAAGATTTATTTCAGATAAACGGTAATTATACAATTTCGGAGAATATTGCTGATAATAGTGGAATAACCGTAGCATTTCGAGTAATAACATCATGTTTAGTTAATAATTATTTATAAATATCTATAACTTAATATATTAATTAGAGAAATTGTGATGGCAGGCATATGAAAAATACCTCAAAGAACATGGAAAAGAGCCTGTGCTTCCCGGACTAGACTTTACTAATAGACAGATGTTCTTCATTGGATACGCTCAGGTATTTGGAATGTCTAATAATTTTTTTTTGTTTTAGTTTTAAAACGTCAATCAGCCTTAATCATATCTGATATTCTTTTCTATCTATCTAAAAATTAAAATTGAATTGCCAATAATACTTATATATATTGAAAATAAAAAAGAAAAAAATTAAATTTAAATATAAATACTGTATAATAAAAATGAAATTTATTCATTAATTCATTTTATAATTTTGATATTAAACTGTTATAAATATTGTTAAAAACTAGCAAATAATATCAAATTTTTACATAGATATTATGCGGGGTAATAGAATCCATGAAGGATACTTACGAACGTGATTCACATAGTCCAGAAAAATACAGGTAAGTTAATAGATATCAATCATAAAAATTGTATTTAAATTCTTAATATATAAATATATTTTTCAGGGTTATAGTTCCTTTGATGAATTCTCCAGAATTTTCTGATGCTTTCAACTGTCCTTTAAACAGCTATATGAATCCTGAGCATAAATGTAGAATGTGGGGATAAATATAGGTATCCGTCGTATACACGTTCTCCTACAACACGGTTTCGCTCCAACACGATTTGAAAATTGCAGAAATCTCATATAATATGGTACTTCTACAACGCGGTTTTTATTTAACACACTTAGAAATACGATATATGTTTAATCTCCCACAACACACAGTAATTTCATTAATTTTTGTAAATCCATAGGATTCATACACAAAATGCAATCATTGGTAAATACTTTGCTAAAATTAGTCATTTTTGCTAATTTGCCTAGGAGGACGATACGCAGTCTATTTTCGATTTCGATTTGAAATTGAATTAATTTTGTAGTTGCATTAATTGTCTCTATTTGAGTATTTTGTGTTCCAAACGTATAATTCTTCAGTAAAAAGTAAGTTTTCATTCTTCAATAGAGGAATGTGAAAGAGAAGAAAAACATTTTATTCATAAATTTTTTGGAAGGTATATACTAAGGAATAATTGATTTATAGCGGGTTGTAGCGGGTTAGATTATAGATTTTGTGAAGAGAGTAGAAGATACACAAACTTTAAATGAGGAAAAAAGTTCAAAAAGTTAAGTTGATATTGTTAAAAAGAAAAAAACGTTCACTTTTTTAATGAACAGCGGTAATATTTGAATGATTTTTATATAGGCTGTATACTTTTTTCTTTTCTTTTGTTTGATATACATATATATTTTTTCTTTCTTTGTTTTTTTGTTATTAATATTCTTAATGAAAATTAAGTTCCGTATGTGGAATTAAAAAAGTTATTTATTTTACATTGGGTTTGGAACGTATCTCTTCTTTTCGTATTGGCTCTGGGTCTCATATAACACGGTTTCACACAACACGCTGTTTTTCAGGACTCTGTCTACTGTATTATAGGAGGGATACCTGTACTGTTATACTAAAGCAAAATTTTAATAGCTTATGTTTAGTTAAAACATTTATTATTGCAAATAAAAGTGTTAGATTAGATTATTTGACAGTTTTCTGGTTGAATATATATTACGTACTGTAATTTAATGTAAATCTGTACAGATTCATTATATTATCATATAATATAATATGATTGATTATATCACATATATATAAAACTAGCTAAAATACCCGGCATTGCCGAGTTTTTATTTATAACTTACATAGTAAAAATAATTATTAAAAATTAATCATCAACATACAATATATCGCATATATAAAATACAATAAACAATGTTCCAAATTCAATATCATTTTTCTCTTATTATTGTTTGTTTATATTTACTTCAAAAATGAAATGATTAAATTTTCAAAATTTGTTTCTATATAAAAACACTTCTATTAAATATATAGAAATATCTTCTGTTATACAACAATCAATCAAACACGTGTTAAACAACCTCTTTGCAACAAAAAGTGAAGTACGTGCTTGGTCCTTTGTGTAGTACAGTTGTCTCAAATTGGCGGCCCGGAAAGCAGTTTTGTACGACCCGAGATATTTTAGATATTTGTTTAAATACATATTACAGTCAAAAATTATTACAATTTAACATTAATAAAATGACAATGCAAATTTTTAAAGCGTACTGTACTAAATCTACGCTATGCTATCAGTAACTATTGTATCAATAAAATATTTTCCTTTCATTGTAATTTTGTTTAAAAATATTCGGTCCTTCGTTTCCTTTCGAATTGCGCATTCGGCCCGCTCCCAATTTGAGTTTGAGACTACTGACATAGTACGAAAGGTCATGCATACGTGCAAAATCTAGTACTTGTTTAATACGTGCTTGACTCTTTGTTTAATTTATCCATGAATTTAATTATTTTTCCCATGTTAAGAATGGGCATGGTCCATTCAGAAAATGCTGGACAGCGATTTTTCATGCGAATGTGTGGACAATATTTTAATTTTTATATATAATTTATATTAATATAATGCTCGATTGAAATACATAATCATATCATGACAATGATGTTAGATAAGAACAGATTTGGCAATAAAATGGAAATTTTCTATATGCTACGCATATTCTTTCTTTGTGTGTTATTTTAAATATTATTTATTTATTAGCTAGGGAGAATCCATAAATTATGTCACGCTTTAAGGATAGAGTATAGGTTTGAGACGGTAAATGACGTAGGTGGAAGTATTCTGTAAATATGATATCACTCTTAAAATGGTTAATGCTTACATCCTTATGACTAAACAATGCTTTAGTTATAAAATAAAATATAAAATATTTATGTGTAATTGTTAGAGAAATAAACACTAATGTAACATGTGGAAATATGTTTGTTATAAAATAAATGTGGCCAATCCAAATTATTTCTCTGATTAGCTTGGAGAACAATGTTATAATAATCATGCATAGTGGGACAAAAAATTTCGAAGGGGGAGAGATTCAAAATGCATTTGAAACAATCCAACGTGACTTAATTGTTAGAACTGGAATTTTTGGCATTGTTTAAATAAAACGTCATCAATAAAACTGCAATAAATAAAAAGTTTGTATGTATTACTGCTTTGTGTGTGATTTTAAATATTACTTATTATTATTACATAATTGGATAAACATATAGTAATTTATGTCATGATGAATAACTGAAGAGTGTGATCCCAAAACGCGTTCAGTCCATTTTGATCATTTTTTTTGTTTGATGAAATACATACTCCTGTGAGGTCTCCGAGGACGATATAAAACAGGCGGTATGTGAAGGCCTACCTGCATTCCTACCTGTATTGATGGCCTACCTGCGGTCTGTGAAGTGAGTAAGGACAGGTAATGAGACTGAAACAACAACGAACACAGAGATACGTTTGTAACAACAAACAACTTCCTTTATTGGAGAGAGAGAGAGAGTTTTACAATATCAAAACCCGACAATCATCATCGGAGGACAAATACCTGTAGCGATCAGAGTTTCCTTTGAGTTTCCTTCGGTATAGGTTCGATATTCTCTTTCGTGGCACAGTTCCTCTTTCTCCTTTCGGTTCTGAAATGATATTTCACTCGTGGAGGGGCTCGATGCGACTCTTCGGTGATTCCTAGCAAGTCCGGAATATCGGTAGTTAGAGATTGTCCTGTCAGCCTTGTACGTTTTTACTAGTGTCGCCGATGTACCTTCTAGCTGGTCTGGCCGACTTTTCCCTGCGTTCTCGTCTCGAAGATGGCAGTCAGTTTTGGCATAGTTGGATGATCAACTTGTGCGAAGATGTTTGGACCGTTTTTATTCTTTGTAGGATCGAGAACCGAATCGTTTTCTCCTTTTCCTCGCAACCGACAACAACCAACAACGCCCATGCAGGCATCCTATCCCTTTTTTAAACTTCCCGAGCCCTGGACCGAAAACGTAACATTTCGTCCAAATCTTCGGACCTCAGTGCTTTTTGGCTATTGACTATTATTTTCTTCTGCAGACGGGGTCCACTGCGTTAGTCTCTGGACACTAGTGTTTCTTTCCCGGGATCCCGGAAAATGGTAAGATTTTCACACTTTTTGTATTCCCGGGAATTATAGTTAGTTCCCGGGAATTCCCGGGTACCAACGCACAGATGCAAAAAATTGTAAAATATAATTGAATATAATCCCGAAGATTGTACGAGAGTTATTTATCAAAGAATTTGTTAACTGGCAATATGGGAAAACAAGTGGGTGTGGTTTACTAACAGAATTGTACTCACATCTGGTCATAGATTATACCTAATTGGTCTGTGAGTACGACAGGTGTTAATAATCGACTGAAAATATTAAAAAAAACTGAACATTTTGTATTTTTTAAAGAAGAATTTTTTCAAGGAATGACTATTTTAGTAGTTTATTATTTTTTAGGAGAAAATAAATAACAATTGAAATCATCATTTTTTATTTATTCATTTAGAAATAGTCCTTTAAAATTTTTGGCATCGACTTTATAAACATCGATATTTTTCGAGTAGGTATCGGATAGTATCAAATCTTCATAAAAATATACTGAATAGTATTGATAATCAATAGTTTTCAATAATTTTTGCACCTCTACTAAATATTATGAAGTAATGTAGCATTTCGCGAATACAGTCCTTAACATACTATACATAAGTATAAAAAGAAATTACTTGTGATTTACCTGTTAAGATCACAAGAAATTTATTAAAGGCAAAATTTTAAATTTTTCTTAATTATTGTGAAGCGCGCAAGACCGATAAAGAATGACAGGCGTTTGGCCTTGTTGAGGTGAACAGCGCGCTGCGGGTAAGGGTGGGTAATGAGAATGGAACAATGCAAACAGATTTACAGTTTAACACCAAAAACTTCCTTTAATTATGAAGAGATTTCTTTACAACTAACATATATTTGACAATAAGCGAGGAGAGGGAAATACCTCTGCTGCTCTGTACTTGCAACCGGAAGAAAGAAAATCGCAAGTTGTACTGGTTATTGGCTGGTGGTGGATGAGAATTGGAAGTTACAATCTTTAGTTCAGAATATTATATTAAGAATAAACACATACACATGCTGGAAGGTAGCTCAACAATAAATGTATATTAATTACTTTTAACTAAACCACACTAGTTGCTCCAAAACACAGGTACAGATAGTGCCAAAGTAGAAGATGATCGCCATATCACGATTGGGTAGAGGCAGAGAAGACGAAGAGTACATTTCACTAACGAAAAGAGTGCAGAAGAGCCCCGGTCGAGTCCGTCGTTAATTCTTAAATACCGTGACCTTTTCTTTCATCCTTCCCCCGGGAAAGACAAGATGTTATAATTCTTATTATTTTAGATGTCTTAGGTGTCAATTTCGCTAAATTCCGCTTGACACCTACGTGTAACATCATATCGTAATTTATTGTTATAGGAGACAAGAGTCCACGAACTGGACGGAATACAATATGTGATCGCATTTCTCTTATCGGTGTTTCTCCCACTCCCCTCCAAATTCCTTTCTCCGTTTCCTATTTCTTTGCTCGTTTTAATTGGAACTGAAAGAAACTGGATATCTGGAGGTGAGGAAAGACAGACTATATCCAACCCGAACTTCTGTCCCTCACATTATGCATAAAACATTAAAAATAGTTTCTTATATTTTCTTAGAAAAACATTTAAACGTATTTTAACGAAATTAAAATAAATGCTTTTTTTCTGAATTTCCAAAAAATGCAATTATTTATAACGGAATTATCTTTGCTGAAATTAGGAATTATGTATAGTACATTGATAGTAATCCTAAGAAGGAGCTTACAAAATCACTTGAATAATAATCAACCATAAAAATATTAAATTATCATATTTAAAAATATGTAGGCCTATTATGTTATATTGTATAGCTTTACTTTATATACTATAATATTTCAGGAATTTCCATATCTAATTAATTACTTCTAATCAGAAAAATGATAATTTTATTTATTATATAAATTAATGTTATTTTTTTCTAAAGATAACAGAAAAAGTGAAAAATTCTACAGATGCAGATGATAATATATCCAAAATAGAATGGTCTGATGAATTTATTAAAGAATTTAAGCAGAGGAAAGATTGCCTGATTAATCAGTATTTTCAATTTCCCTTAGAAGGAAATCTGACGGTAGAATATACAAACTGTATATTATATTATCAATTATGATTTGATTTATAGAAAAATTGTGAAAAACATTTTATAACATGTTGTTTTAAATGATAGGAAGTTATTAAGCATTTTAACCATACGCATTTTTATTATCTTTCATGATAGTAAGGATCTCAGAAGTTTTTTAATTACACAAGATTTATTTCAGATAAACGGTAATAAAACAATTTGAGATAATATTGCTGATAACAGTGGATTAACCGCGGCATTTCGAGTAATAACATCGTGTTTAGTTAATAATTATTTATAAATATCTCTAATTTAATATATTAATTAGAGAAGTTATGATGGCAGGCATACGAAAAATACTTCAAAAAAAACATGGAAAAATGCCCATGTTTCCTGGACTGGATTTTACTAATAAACATATGTTCTTTATTGGATACGCTCAGGTATTTGGAATGTCTAAATTTTTAAACTTAAATCAATCCTAATCATATCTGATATTTTCTATACTAAAATAAAATTGGCAATCATATTCATATTGTCGACTGAATTGAAAATTGAAAAAATAAAAAATAAAATTATTAAATTTAAATATTATAAAAATGAAATTTAATCATGAAATAATTTTATAATTTTGATATTAAACTATTTTTAATATTGATAAAAAACAAGCAAATAATAGAAAATTTTTACATAGCTCTGGTGCGAGAAAATAGAATCCATGAAGGATCCTTACGAACGTGATTCACACAGTCCTGGAAAATACAGGCAAATTAACTTTTATCAACCATACTAATTTATATTTAAATTCTTAATAAATAAATGTATTTTTTCACGGTTATCGTTCCGTTGATGAATTTGCCAGAATTTTCTGAAGCTATCAACTGTCCTTTAAACAGTTATATGAATCCTGAGCATAAGTGCAGAATGTGGGGATAGGTTGTTATATTAAAGTAAAATTTTAATGTTATCAACTTATATAAAACATTTATTTACAGTAGGTTATTTGACAGTTTTCTGATTGAATATATTTTAGGCACTGCAATTTAATGTAAATTCTGTACAATTTATTCTTTCATCATTTAATATAATATAATATACAATATAGAATATTATCTGTTATGAACCGGTTAAATATTAAATGTGTGTATATTTTTTAATTCATCAAATAAAAATACTGCATATTTATATATTGAATTTAAATGTTGTAACGAAATTCGAACACTGAAATTTTGAAAATTTATCGGAATTATTTTTAATTCGAAGAAATTAATTTTTTTGTAAAGAATAAACTTCATAAATTTTTCAAATATTTATTGGAGAACATATATATCGTTTAATTTAGAAGGTAAATAATTTATGATTTTATGATGAAATGATTAATGACCATTATAATTTATTTATCATATTCCATCTTCATTTGGTGAATATTTATAAAATAAAGATGCTTCAACTTATTATTATGGGCATTTCTGTAGCTTACAATTTTAAATTAACGATGAATACTACGGGTCTACAAACTAAAAAAAAATTTTCACAAACAATCATGTAGTTCCTATATGTATTGTAAATAACGATATACAGTGGGTAAAAAAGTCTCCGTACGCTGTAACTGCATGTAATACATACTCATTTATCATATTTTCTTGTAATAAAAAGATATAAAACAAAAAACAAATATTAAAATTAAAGTATATAGTAGCTTCCTATACTATTAAAATCAAAATAATTAAAATAATAAAACTTCAAATCAGATCTTTTTGCCGGACCCTGTATATAATTCGAAGGAAAAACTTGCAAAGTCGCGGATTAGAACGAATGCAATACTATCTACTTATCAGCTAAACCTAACGGCTAGCGACTCTGCAAATTCCAGAGTTCTGCCTGAGCTCAGGTCTTTAACTAAGTTCTAACTTAAACTAATTAGCTACAAACACAATCTAACAATAAATAACAAACTGGCACAAACGAAACCGGACTTAAACATCTTGAAAGAAAATATATTTGATAATGCTGACAAATTGTCCCTTGGAAGGTCATTTATCTTCCAACAAGATAATGATCCAAAACACACTGCAAGGATTGTTAAGGAATGGTTGTTGTATAAGATGCCACATCAACTTAATACACCTCCACAATCTCCTGATTTAAATCCTATAGAGCATCTATGGGAAGAAATGAGTCGTCAATTGAAAAATTATGATACACGGAACAAAGAAAAGTTAAAAGCTGCAATAATGGATGTTAGGAATAAACTTACGCCAGAAACAACTAGAAAACTTGTTAGGATAATGCCAGAACGTTTAAAAGAAGTCATAAGAGCAAAAGGAGGCCCAAGTGATCATTAGATGAATTACACTAATATACTAAGACATACTTTAAATTGCTGTACGGAAACTTTTTTTGCCTAATAATTTACTTGTTTTAACTTTGTTCATAATTTGAAGTTTTATTATTTTAATTATTTTGATTTTTATAGTATAGGAAGCTACTATATACTTTCATTTTAATATTTTTTTTTTGTTTTGTATCATATTTATCATATTTTCTTGTAGTAAAGAGCTATTTATTATATGCAGTTGCAGAGTACGGAGACTTTTTTTACCCACTGCCGTTAATGGATCACTTTCCATCGACCGATGATTAAATATTATTAAATTGTGAATGAGCAGTTCAATTATATTAAAGATTCATTCTAAAAAACTATATAACTCGGGAAATGCATCAGGTAGAGATGTAATTCTTTTTGGAAAGTTTATTTAGTTTGTCATATTTAGATGGCATTATTCCTATTCTGTCATCGTTAAAAATATATATTTTACCGTCATTTATTTAGAATATTGATTTCTTATAATTAAGATTATTTTTACATAAAGTGATTTTAATAATAAAAATTATAATTATTTTAATTCTCATTAAGAACTAGTCTTTCTTATCGTCCCATCATACACAAAATGCAGGGACAAAATGTTTTACGTGGCTCCATCTATTGGGATATATGCACAATACTGCATATGAATCTGTTATATAAAAGCAATCTTATTATAGTACTAACAGTTGACTACTACCCTTATTTTAGTTCTCCATTTAAATCACGAATCTTTAAATTCACGGAACAGCATAATGAACTTCTAGTCATGACGAATTTCATTTAATCCTACAAGCGTCGTAATAAATTTTACCACAAATATCGTCTGCTGCACTTATGAGACGTCATTTCCCATAATGCGCGTTGACTATTTTTGTCATTTTTCTATTATATTTTAAATAACTTTAATAATTTTTAATTAAAAATTCATTTGGCGATTTTTGAAAGTTTAGTTACTAACAGACCTGGGCAAATTTTATTTGAAATAACAAATAACAAATAATTTTTCAAATAATTGAATATTGCCAAATAAAAGATAACGTTATTTGAAGATAATCTGGTTTTCAAATAATTTATTTGAAATAATTTCCAAGATAAATTATTTGTCAAATAATTTATTTGCAAATAAAAAATTATTTAAATAAATACGTTATTTGAAATAAAAATTCAAATAATTTTCCAAATAAAATTTCAAATAATTGA